>JAODUK010011892.1:0-28920 GCA_027564635.1 Typhlichthys eigenmanni | reverse complement strand
GCTGGTATACGACCTGTCCAACTATTGACAAATGTACTAAATGTAAGTCGCTTTGGATAAAAGCGTCTGCCAAATGCTGTAAATGTAAATGTAAATATGTAAATGAATGACGTGTGTGACGAGACATTTTCTGCCCATAAAATGCTTTTTTTTTTTTTTTAAATGGGGATTTTGTCAATATTAATAAAATAATTCTATAATGATATTAGACAGTGGTGTTTCTTGTCACAGGTCAGTCCTATTAGTTTACAGGTCAAAAAACACACTTTAAGGTGCAGTTACCATTTATCCCTCTAGTAAGTATCTTCCTACCTTGCTAGAGTCTTTGTCATTTGGGTGGACGATGATGCGAACTAGGAGCGGTGCTCTACCAGCTCGGCTCCGTTCATGAGCGCTGATCTCCTCCATCAAAGCCATGGCTGCCTTTTCGTGAGGAAAGCGCAGGGCGGCACCGGTTCCAAGCGCAGGGATGGCAACAGAGCGAAAGCCGTTGTTTTCACAGGACGTCAGAATACAGCGAACACCCTTTCTTAGAGCCTGTATGGCAATGTCAAAAAGATGATCTATATGAATTTCTGCCACTAGATGTCATACCAGAGCACCAGCGTCTCAGACAAACAAATGCTTTTGGACCCCGTGCACACACGCACGCACACGTCATTATCAAGGTCGTGTGAGCTGGAATGCTGATCTTAGATAAGCGTTAAGCGATGTAACGTCTGTACAGTAAATGCTTCACCTGGATTGCTGTTGCTGAATGTGTATCAACCCAAGGAATGAGGTTGAGAAACATCACTCGGCCAGGGCTCGATGGGCCTTTCACCAAGGTGATGTCACCAGCAAGTGACATCATCGGGGCTGCCTTATTGAACTCCGTAGTCAGCTGAGGTCCAAACAGAGCGGACAGTGCATGTCCAACACGGGTAGAGACAGGATCATGGCCCACCATAGGCGAGACCAGAACATCCACCTAGAACAAAACGATATGTTATTAACAGAGGAAAAACAGTGACTATACTGTACTTTTATATTGCAATATTATTTTGTTTTGCCATGTTAACTTCAATCAATACTAATAAAAACATAATACAAAGTTACACTTAATACAAAGTTCAAATGTCTCCCCTCTGATTTGCTTATGTTGCTCAAGGACTCTGACACAATGCTTTTATGTTACAGAGTACATCACTCAGGCCAGGTCTCTTACCTTCTGTTTCTCAATGTGTCCCTGTACAATCTCCACCTGGACACAGTTGCCATGCATCACTGGGTCTGGTGCGGCCGTGCTGAAACCCTGCGGTGACCCGGAAGGCTTCCCTGCTCTGTCGCCCACATCTACCCTTTTCAGACGCCTGTCAAGCGCATCGCAGAAGGAACGCACCACTTCCTTCCTGTTGTCAATCAATATGACTTCACATAGCTTTGGCTTCTGTCGCCCAAACTCCCAAACGGCGCTCACCATGGCTTCAGAGCACACGCTGACAGGCACCCCATAGATCCCTGAGCTGATACAGGGTATAGCTATGGACTGAAACTCCATTACCTCTGCTAGGTCCAGAGCTGATTGGACCGTCTTCTCCAGTAACGCCCTCTCCCTCCCGCCTTCATTTCCCTGCATAGGACCAACAGCATGCAGCAGCTTCTTACAATGCAGATTCCCTCCCGTGGTTACAACAACATCACCGGTTTGAAGCTTCCCAATGTTCCTGACCATAACCCTGCTCTCCTCTTCAACCTGCGGACCCCCCACTTGACTCAAGGCAGCGGCCACACCGCCGCAATGCTGCAGATCCTCATTGGCAGCGTTCACCAGAGCGTCAGCGTGCACCTGGGTGATGTCCCCCTCACACACTGCCACCCGCATTCCGCCGTCGCAGCAGTAACTAGCGACGGTTGCCACGCCCTGACTGGCGCCTGTGCTGAAAGGTAGGCTGGCACCGCCTGGGTGAGATCCGTCCTGCAGCTGTACGATGCACTTTTGTGACGAGCCAACTCTCTGGATCTTCTCCCTGCCAGGCAGACTCTGGAAGTAGCGCAATGCCCCAGGCTGGTTGATGGCCACTGTGTCCTGCAACAAAGTGTCTAAAAACAGGCCCAGCTTATTTCTAAACCTCGGCAACTGGTTGGACGGACCACTTAGCAGTACCGACGGTCTAGAGGATGAAGCATTAGGATGAATGGAGACCTCTAAAAGGTCAAAACCATGCATTCTCAGTATATCTGCCAAGTGTTCTGCTATACCTGGTAAAGGGAGAAACACTAGCTCTTGCCTAGTAGTCTGGTCAAGAACAAACTGGGAGATCTCCTCATTGAGCTCTTCAACCCCTTGCTTATGGCCAAGTAAATTAATTGTATTCATTTGACCAAATCTAACTTCAGCTTTATGTTTAGTTTTGCACATCTCATTTGCCTTGGATTCAAGCTTCAGTCTTAGCTCATTAACTCTGACATCCCCGGTACTGTGAGGGACTTCAACCTTTATATCCTTGAACTCATGAAGGAACGCCTTCTCCATTTCATTCAGTTTACCCGGAGACAGTGAGAACATTCGCAGCTCTGTGTCTCCTAATTCGATTTGCACCTGCTCGCCAAGCCCCAACAATACACCTAGCATCCCATGAGAGCCATACATTTTCCTCAGAAAGGCCAAAAGATATAGACTTGCATCAGCAAATACCCTTTCTAGAACTGTTTTCTCCTTCTCAGTGACCCAGTCTGCAGCCTTGATAACCTCCCCCACAGAACCTTCCAGAACCAACTGACCTGCATCTCCCTGAGTGACCTTTACGTCAGGGGTGTACTTTCCCAGACCATGCTTTATCTCCTCCCAGAGAAGACGCAGTTTGCCCTCACCCAGTCGACGTATGGTAGAAGTAGTTTCATTCTGTCTGATCCCTGACCCTTGAACTTTGGCACACAAGTCTACCACATCTCCCAACCTGGCTTTTACATGAGCATTCTCTCCAACCACTATGGCCATGCCAATATCGCTATACACCCTGATATTTTCTGTATCTTGATTAGAGCTGCAAGACTGAAGAAGTTTGACTTTCTGCGGGTCACATTCAAAATGGCAGACGTAGCGCGCCTTGATTTCTTTAAAGACGTTCTCCACCTTCTCCTCCCACTCTCTGACTCCATTACTAACGCTGCTGATTTGGGCGGAGCCCCTGACTATCATGAGCCCTTCATCTGGCTGGAGAGCCCAAGAGACAGCCAGTGGTGATAGTGCTTGCTGGAGTTCCTTTGCTGCCCTCGGGCATTCCTTCAGGTAATGCAGGAGGTAGTTTTCCACTTGTAGCTTGTGCTCTGGGTCACTGGATGCATGCTTGGGCTGTTCTTCCTGCTTAGAGGTTGAGACCTGAAAAGTGAATGTGTTGGAATAGCATAACCAATGTATCACTTGATTAAACCTATTGATCTTTGATGCATTTACCTGACTGACTTTCAACAGCTTATATTTTGCATTAACTATTTTTAAATTATATAATGTCAACTTTTACGTTTTTATTGACTAGGCCATTAAACTTATTTAACAACTAAACCACAAGATCAAGCTGAATTGATACTATTCTTTTGTCAAACTTTCCATTGAGAAAGTGAATTCCTACAAAAGGAGATGAAATGTGACAAGAAATTATTTAAATCAAATAAATGGTTTAAAAACCAAATATAAAAATAATAGATGTAATAACAAAACATGCTGCAATAGCGCGATATGATGACAAACTATGACAAACAACAACAAACACTACCCTAAAATATTTATGCAGATCGCTGTAAGCAACTAATTTTGTTTGAGTTTGTGTGACGAAACCTCCACACTGCTTATCAGCATACCACCTTACATTTCCTGCTTGTTCTGATGTCTGTGCTGTGCTGGAGGTGGAAGGTGAGTCGACAGACGGTGGATTCTTCTGTACTCTTAAGACCAGAGGACCATCAGATAACTCCAACATATGCTCAAACTTCTCCAGTACTCTCTCCTGATCTAGAAACAGCCAATGACGTTTGTGACATTTTCTTATTGGCCATGCGCACAATACAAATATGTTTTGTAAACATATTTTCACACACAGGTACGCACGCATGTGCATATGCCTACAATTCTATTATAGTCTCTATTTAAACAAAGAAACAAAAAACCTAGACACAAATTGACACTATTTTTGTATTTTGAATGTGAATAAATGACTAGGCCTACCTCTGTGACTCTGATTAAACCAATCTGGCTCAAAGTGAAAGTGAAACAAATACGTATGATGATTTTCACAAAACAAAAATCAATAATAGACTACAGTAGTTATATGTAGCCTATACCCTATACTTACCGGTACATTGTTTCTTATAAGAATTACAGTTGCCTTCTGCAGTTCTCTCATTTCTAGTAAACATAGGTTATGCTACTTTGTAGGTAGTAGGAGTAGGATTAGGCTTTTTTTATAATGGTGAGTAATGTTTTACGATTTAAATGAATCAAAAGTAGGCCTAGACTAATACATTATAAAAACCAGTTACCTATTTGATCTCTGAAAACGATCGTGTAGATGTTGTTGTTGATGTTCTTCAGGGGTCCACATTCTCCACCGCCTGATTTACGGCGAACATGGAAGTACGATTCGATTCTCTTTTTATGCTCGTTCTCCAACTTGGGAGTGGGACATTCGAAAAAAACGGGGTATTTGTAAACTGCATCCATATTTATATCAGTGACTCGGGCCGCTTAACTCGATCAATCGCTCCTTGCGTTTAAAGTTACCCGTGACTGGCGAAAACGAAAGCAACAGTCTAGGACTGCCCTGCCAAAACAAATCCCTCTGCCGAAAATATCCGGGCAGGGATCGAATCTACACCTGTAGGCCAAAGCGAATTAGCGTCAATAAGGAATTCACCCTGTAAAACAACTTGAGAGTTGAGTCTAATCACATGCAGACAAAATCCATAGTCTAGCCTAAATATACCTAGTGTAAATTGTTTGTGTAATGGAATATTTAAAAACATGCCTAAATCTCTTAATTTATCACTATATATATATATACACACACACACACACATACATACATATATATACACATACAAACATACATATATATATATAAACATACATATATATACACATACATACAAACACATACATACATACATATATATATATACACACACACATACATACATATATATATATATACACACATATATATATATATATATATATGTATACACATACATATATACACATACACATATATATATATATACACATATATATATACACATACACATATATATATATATACATACACATACACATATATATACACATACATATATATATATATATATATATATATACATATATACATACATACACATATATACATACATACATACATACATATATATACACACACACACATATACATATATATACACACACATATACATATATATATATATATATTATGTTTGGCATGTTGGGAAGGAACACTGATCTATAGAACCACAGAAATACATGATCTCAACCAGCGTTTGAAGATACACACATGCACTGTATGACACTGAAACACCTAACACTTTTGTCACTTGTCACATTGCTGCCTCATACTTCAATCGTAACATTGTTTAAAACAATACACATAAGTTAAATATAAAACATTAAAGGCAGTATTGCTGTGTTCGTCAGATGAGCTACTTACCAGACATAATCAGGAGATACATAATGCACTGCAATTTAACTATGTTGGTTAAAGTAATACATTATGGATATCACTGATGTCTGAGCAGATGTCAATATTGGAGCTTTAAAATTAAACAGGTCGGTTTAATTTGTTCAAATTCAACTCCACGCATGTGTGTACACACACACACACACACGCACACACACACACACACACACACACACACACACACAAATATGGTCACAATCAAAATAAACAGCCTAAAAGCAACCTCACTAGGCATTTCAGCAGACTAGCAGCAGAGGGAGCGAACCGCGGAATGTCATATGTCCGTGTTGTGGTTGCTGCCCGCTACTGGCAAGTGCACTATGGGTCATTTTGACCCATAGGACAGCGGGAGGGTTATGGCAATTACTGCAATCAAGCGATTTCTGTAACTCTCAATGAAACTTCTGCACTTGTCAACAGGTATTTTGGTCCATTCCTCATGAGCAAACTGCCTCAGGTTTTGAAGAGTGTCTTCTTCAGACTGCATGTTTCAGCTCCTTCCACAAATGTTCAATAGGATTTAGATCAGCGCTCATAGAAGGACACCAGAATAGTCAAATGTTTAGCCATTCTTGGGTGTTTTAGCTGTGTGTTTTGCGACTTCAGACCAAGCTTACTGATACTGGGCAGCACATTTCTCTCCAGAATGCCTTGATAGTCTTGAGATTTCATTGTGCACAGATTCAAGACACCCTGTGCCAGATGCAGCAAAGCAACCCCAGAACATAACCAAGCCTCCTCCATGTTTCACAGTAGGTACCATGTTCTTTTCTTTGTAGGCTTTATTTTTGTGTCTATGAACATAGAGCTGATGTGTTTTGTCCCATCTGTCTAAAGGACATTCTCCCAGAAGCTTTGTGGTTTGTCAATATGCATTTTGGCTAATTCCAGTCTCGCTATTTTATGATTTGCTTTCAACAATGGTGTCCTCCTCAGTCGTATTCCATAAAGTCCACTTTGGTCTAAACAGGGATGGATGGTGCGATCTGACACTGATGTACCTTGACCTTGGAGTTCACCTCTAATGTCTTTGGAAGTTGTTCTGGGGTCTTCGGTTACCATCCGTATTATCCTTCTCTTCAATTTGTCATCAATTTTCCTCTTGCGGCCACGTCCAGAGAGGTTGGCTACTGTCCCGTGGACCTTAATCTTCTGGATAATATGTGCAACTGTAGTTACAGGAACATCGAGCGGCTTGGAGATGGTCTTATAGCCTTTTACATGCTTGTCTATAATCTTCTTTCTACTCTCCTGAGCCAACCCTCTCCTTTGCTTTCTGTGGTCCATGTTCAGTGTGGTACTTCTTTTCACCCTTTAAATAGGCAGACTGACCGATTACAAGTTCAAAGACACCTGTGATACTAATTTCAGGACACACCTTAGTTTTTAACATGTCTCTATGGTCAAATTATTTTCAATCTTTTATAGGGGTACCATCATTTTTGTCCAGGCCAGTTTCATTCATTTTTTAAATGTTTATTTATGACTCTGTTGAACCACAATTCAAAAGCAGTATCTGATTTTCATTAGTTAATGTTCAGTAAATTCTTATTTATTATTACTTTTGTCAGTTTCTGGTTATTTCAGTGACCATTATGGGTTTATCTTTCTTTGACAAAGACGTACAAACTATTTTGTCCACGTCTGTATGTATACATCAAGATATATATTTACTTCATTTATTGCACATCTAGTTGGACATTTATTTTGTACACTATCAAACATTGATTGTTGATCAGATCATTAGCATTACATTTATATATTCAATCAGTATATAATATAAATATATTTGAAAACTTTCAACCATATCCAACAACAGATAAATAAATGAACAGGTAATTACTGTCTTGATTAGTGTGCCAGTTCACTTCTTCAATTTGATGTCTTCAAATTGAGATCCCAGAATACACCATTTAAATGGTTTAGGAAAAACTTCTTCAACTATAAAAATAATAAAGAAAACAAGGGTAAAAAATTATGTAATATATAATACAAGATGGCTTACAGGCAGGGTTAGTCATTCTCGAGAACAGCTGCTAACTTCGAGCTCAAATCAAAACAAACTCCCTCACATGCTTCGCCCCACACATTGAAACTCAATGCGAAGCCAAGCATGCTGTTGTGAGCGGCTTTCACCACTTGTTTATGTTCCTATTTAAGGACCCAGCGCTGTGTAGAAGTACTGGATTGTTTTTTCAGCACGCACGGACAACGGTAAAATAGTGAAATGCGAGGAGATATTTGGTGAAGTTGACAAAAACTGCGATTAGCTTATCATACAATTAGCTTGCAATAGCTGACTATACCGTTAATATACAAAACAAGACTTGACTACATGTTACATCTGTGAGTAAACCAATTATTAGTCATTAAGCCATTGTTTAGTTTGTGGTGTGAGGTGAACTAATTTCACCTTGTCTGGACATGCTCTCAGCATACTTCTAGATGTCCATGACATCCAAACAGAAGTGATGCATTTGGTTTGAATGCTATATTGACCAATGAGATCTGCACCATTTCCATAGATCCAACTTTAAACTTGCCAAATGGAGACTTGTTATTTATAGAAATTAGAATTACAAATATGCTAAAACGGTACAGATAGCAGCTTCTACAGTACGTGTGATTTCAATTTTGAACAGTAAGCCTTCAGTCTGACTGGCTGTATCAGGTGATTGACATACCTGTTCTATGGCTATGTTACCTCCAGGACAACTGCCATTGGAGGAGCACAACACAGATAGAGTGATGTTATTTTTCACTGACACTGAGAAATGGAGAAAAGAGGAGGGGGAGGGGGGTAAATAAAAGACTAAATAAACAGGTGCATCTATATGCCAGCTGTAAAATGTGCATGTGTGATTATGGAAGGTGATGACAGTGATGAACTAGAGCACACACAAACCTAACACATATTGCAAAATAAACGGTTCTCAAAGTGTGACACAGGCGGACCCCTTCAAAGGGTCACAAATTCATTGGGGGGGGAAAGTCATTCTTTAAGAAATAATTTGAAAAATAGTATTTGTGGTAGTTGTTTATACTATATGATAATTTGTGTTAGTTGGTATAGTTTCAAAAGATGCAAACTGTGAAGGGCTCCCAGCTCGTAAGGCTGGGAAATCAAACCACTTTTATTAAACGTACGATACAAATCTCCTATAATATTTAACCCTTTGTTCCACTCTCATTTGGCTCCCATGCCTTCCAAACAAGCATGTTATATCTTGTTATATCTTGTATTATTAATTTGTATTTTAATTGTATTGTATTGTATTATTAATTGTATCTTCTTTCTATAATGCACTGCGTATTGCTGTTATGTGTGAAATGTTGCATACTATATTCCTGTATTATATATTGTATATCTTAATAATATATACGTTTTATACAAGTCTTTATATTTGCCAATGTACAATGAAAGATGTCCTTGAGTGTCCTGAAATAAAATGTATAATTATTATGTGCAGAATAACTGTTTGGAGCTCTAACTGTGCATAAGCCGGAGTAAAAACAGGACTGTATCGCAGAGGTGCGATGGCCTCACCTGTTATTTGTGATACCCGAGCAGGAAAGCTTTCCAGATTCCCTGCTATCGTTGTCACTGTGAAGTCATACTTGGTCCCTGGCTTCAAGTTCTGAAATGTATATGTGGACTGGCCCACCAGCGTTGTACTGTATGTTTCCTTCCAGAATGTGCTGATGTAGGAGACATTGTATGTGACAAAATCTGGCACTACATTAGCAGGGGGGGTCCAGGTCATTGTTGCATTAGTCGAGTAAATGAGTGTGATCTGTGCGTCTGTTGGTGGCACTGGCACTGAAAGAAGAACAAGAGGGGTGGAGTTGGTGGAACAACAGGATGGGGAGATATATATTTTTCAACCACATGCTCAGCACAGCGTAATGGCTAACAAGCTTTAAAATGCCTCCAGAACTCATAGTTTCAACACAATTCAAAACAATGATTTTATACCTTCATGGGACTGTAGGAGTAGGGGGTGTTATGTATGCTGCCCTACAAAGGCAAAAAAAATCTAACTTCGCCAGAGTGTAGAACTGAGAAAATTACTAAAGTATTTTTGTTGTCCAAAGTACTTGTAATATAAGTAATTGTAGGTAGAATTTTGGAAATGTGGCAATTCAATGTTTTTATTTATTTACATACAAAACTAGAGCTCGACCATGACCTTTGACCCTTAATCAGAAGGTAATGCACTCTGCCTTTGCAATGTCTGTAAACTAAAAATGGTCAAAAAGGGTAAATGCATTAACTTACATTAACTGTATAACTCCCATTTGATCACTCAATTGATTCTTGTGATCATGACACAATTAGGCATAAGATAATATGCATAAAACAAATATACCATCATGTAAATGGAGGTACACAAGAAGGGTAACAAGAGACCCAACTTAAACCAACAGCCATTTATTCAGTAACTGGTTACTCACGGGTGTAGATGGATTTTGTTACAACGTCGCTTCTAAAATCACTGGTGCAGGTGTAGATCGTCACGGTGTAATTTGCAGCGGCATTCAGTTCCGTGTAGGTAATTGATGTCATATCGGTTGTTCTATGTGGTAGGGCTTGTGTTTTATTAATGATGTTGAATACAAAATAATCAAAATTGCCCTGAGGTGGGTCCCACGTGGCAGTTACAGAGGTGGCAGATGAATTCAACTTTAAATTGGAAATCGGTCCAGGGCCTACAAGTGGAGAGAGAGAGAGAGAGAGAGAGAGAGATACTCACTATAAAGTAACATCACCAGTCTTACAGAACAATGAGAAGATGTACTGTACAAACAAGAGGAAGTGATGAATAATAAAACAAACAATGATATTAATCACAACACCCGGGCGAGTCCCTTTCTCTCACGCCAGCGTCAACAGCAGCAGCAAGGTCCGTGCCCGGTCAGTTAGAACCATGAGCCCGTACTCACGAGTGTAACTTGTGATTGTGACGACGTCTCCTTCCAGAGTGGCACTGACGAAGGCCACCACACCGAGCAACACTTTGCTGCCTGCAGTCGGCAATGTCACCGTCACACTAGTCACGCTCTTGCTGACGTTAAATGTTTGCAATACTCTGTTGAAAAGGTAACAGGGTTACCGGTTAATTGAACTGTTTTAGCTCCATGAAAACAAACGGGAACAGATATAGTGAACCTACTGAGTACTATTGGTGGCATTCAGAGTCATGACTCTGTAGCCTGTGACGTATCCTATTGGAGCCACCCAGGAAAGCACCAGGGATTGATCGGTGTTATTGGACACATTCAGATTGGACACAGTACTGGGCTCTGGAGGAGAACATGGGATTGATAGGAAATTAACAAGCGGCCAACACACACACACACAGGCCAGATATGCTTCACTCACGCGTATGCCATGAGATGCTGTCATTCACACCCTGGATTGAGTGATCTGCTACTTCAGTGATGACATCAAATGTATACAAATCTCCCGGGGTTAAGCCTGTGACATTTGCTTGCTTTTCTATGCTGGTGACTGTGGTGGATTTTGATAGATTCTGCACCTTAATAGAGTAGTAAGCCAAATTTCCTGGGGGCCGATTCCAGGACAGAAACACAGAGGTCTGTGTTACGTTGACAACAGTCAGGCCTGTGACCTGCCCTGGCCCTGAAAAACATAAGAAAGCCATTGAGGTAACAACTGGTAAGACGTTCCTGAAGATCTCTCATTTCAAAGTTGTTGGAGGCGGTGCCAATAAGTGTCAATCAAATCACTATATGGTCTAACATACACTTTTTTTCGTGGTCAGAATGCATTTTATGGCACAAAATGCATTATTTACGAAATCATACAACACTGTAATGCCTTTTGTCCACGAAAAACAAACGCTTTTCATTACGTCCACAAAATAATCAGAGAGGGTATACTTTCATGCACGGAATTGGCAGCAGTGGTTTGTATTTTGTGGAGGAAAGGCTGAATGCACTTGGCATTATGTGGACAAGTGGCTGGACGAAAGGCATTTCGTCCCTTACACAATACATTTTGTGACTTACAAAATGCATTGTCAATTAAGAAGTCACATTATATATTGGTCGCCTATGATGCGCACGAAATCCACTACAGTTGCACAAGTGACAAAATGCATTTAGTGAATTACGAAACAAAATTGTCATTTAATAAATGCAGTTCGTCAATGTGAGTCACGTAATGTATTGGTTGCCTTATGATGTGCACAAAATCAATTTAGTAAGTGACGAAATGCATTTAGTCACTTGCAAAAATGCATGTAATGTGTGCAAGAACAGACAAACTCACTGGAGTAGAAGCTGGCATTTTGTGGATTCATGTATCTCTCACACTTAATGGGGAATACTTGGATTATATATTGCATGCCTTCTGTCAGGTTAATAAGGTCATAGGTCAAAACTGTATGGTTCACTGTCAGGTTGGTGAAATTCATAACATCGACATAATATCCACTGATGAGTCCAGGCGCAGGTGACCAACTTAAAGTGGCATTATTGGTGGTCACGCCAGTCACTACAGCGTTGCCATAGAAACGGTCTGAAAGATACAGATCACAGAATGACGATAAATGTCACAAAAAAGATGCAACTAAAGCAATTCCACACTTTAATTTACATTTAAAATATAATTTAGTTTTGGTGCAACTGTAAGCCATTTTCTTATTGAATGAGTTTGGAAGATTGTGTTTCTGCACCACTATGGTTTATGTTCCTATTTACAGATCCAGGGCTGTGTAGAAACACCACATTAGTTTCTTCAGCACACAGAATGGACAGTTAGCAGACTGCGAGGAGATATTTGGTGAATTTAACAAAACCTGTATAAACTTACAATCGCTTACAGTAGGGGAGAGCGGGGACGGATGAAACGGGGGACAGATGAAACACAGAAGCCCATAAAATTCTGATGTGTCAAACTCTGTCAGTACAGCAACCATGACCATATATGCAAATTAATATAATAAATTAAATATGCTAAGTATCACGTGGATCTGTAATACTTTCGCTGCTTTTTACCCTAAAAGTTTTTTTTGTTTTTGGTCATGAAAGTAAATTCACACAAGTGGTCATTTCTTTTTTTTAATAATATTAAAAAATTGATTCAAGTATCATTGTAATAATCATTTGACAGATTATTGTGTTCTTTAGCACATCCTGAAGTCTGCCATGTCAGAGTTTATCAGTATAGAAGCGATTGAGGTTTAACTGTCAGGAGTCAGTTTCATTCGACCCTATATAGACTAACAACGAGCATTTATAGCAACTAATGCGGTCATGCTGTGTGTATCGGCATTTATTAAAACGTGTCATAGTGAATTAACAGAACTAGTTAGAGTGAGAATGACAGAGAGAGGTCTGATGGTCTCTGATGTATCCTATGTTAAATGCCTGTATAGGCTATGAGGGCATTTCATGACGTCTGTCATATAAATGCTTCAAATTTGCAGCAAAAACATTTTATAGTTATTATTATTATTAATAACAATATTTAACTGTGAATAAGTCAATATAATTTGAAGCAATCATTTGTAGTAATGGTCTGGTCTAGGCTAGTCTGAAAGGAAATAATCATTCATTGTTAGGCCCTACTGTATGTTCTAAAAATGATCTTTTATAATATTGTAAGATAAAGGACATAATATATTTGCAGTTACATATTATGAGATATATTGTCAGACATTTTCAATAAAAACAAGTATGAACTATTTATTCAAGTTTATACTGTAGCATTTCATCCCTCCCTCCTGTGTTTCATTCGTCCCTACTTATGAATGAAACACGACTTGCATTTAAAGCTAAAGTATACTGTTACACATTTTTACTAAATGGTATTTATAGAGCACACGTGATTTGTTGATCACAACACCTATGTATTTATGTCTGTCTCATTATTTTTTAAAAGGACGTTTATCTGAAAAGTGTTGTATTTGTCCCTGCTCTCTCCTATCTTTAATCAAGACCTTCCACTCTCGTCCTAGGAAGAAAACATTTACTGGTGGCCTAGGTGAATTCGGACAAACGGGCAGCAGCGCTGCGTTCAGAGGAGCCCTACCTTCATAGCAAATATAGGGCAGAAGCAACAAGCAGTCCTTCTCAAACCAAGCCCCGAAGCTGAGCATGGACACACAGGTGTCTTCAATATACCCAGATGGATCAGGTGTGACCGTGGGCGTGGTTGTGGTTGTATTTAACTGTGGAGTAGTTTGCGCAGACGCTGCCTCAGTTGTTGGCCAAAACGTTGTGGGCGCAGTGGCTTGCTCCGTCCGTAGCATAGTAGAGATGTCAACGGTGGTAAATTCATCACTCTCGTTTTTCTCCGGGCAGCAGCATTCGCAGACGGGACAGATGCCCGACAAGTTTAGGATTATGGGGGCGGCCGTCGGCAGGGGCGGTGGAGGGGAGGTGGGAGGAGGAGTGGGCGGGGGCAGCGGTGGCTTGGCCATGGGTCGACCCACGAACCAGTTCTGGAAGGCTAGGGGGTCTCCATTGGCCCAGCGTGACCAGGGCATGGTGGAGTTAGCGGCGGAGGAGTTGAGGTACTTGCGGAGGCCGACCCAATAGTCCTGGGTGAGGTATTGGGCGATGGATTGAGCGTTGTCAGGGGTCAGCGTCACCAGCTCTTTGTAACAGATCTGCATAGAGTACAGGGCTGTGATCTTTAGACCAAAGACGCTCTTCAATCAACATTTCTACATGGTTCATGTAGATGTTTTTGTACAAAGCACCAAACTAAAATCAATTCCCACTTGCTTTTGAAAATACGATGTCTAACATTTAACTCAAATCACTGAGATGATGTTTCACAGCCTGTTTAGACAGAGCTGCATCAATTTTGTGTTACCTGGCAATGGTGACGGGCATGGTCCCATGTAGAGGCATTCTGTTGGTAGTAGTACTGCCTTTCTGCTAGACAGTACAATAGTGGCGCTGAGGGAAATGCAGATACACAAGATCAGTACTAGATAGACCCTCAGCTCCCCAAGGTTCCCAGCCTAGTTGGTATGGAGGACCAGGACTGCCATAATAAAAAATAAATACAAGTATAAATAAATAAACAATGTAAATAATTAGATAAACATTTCTGTATTTCTACATGTATTTATTGATTTATTTTCTGTATTTCCACATTTCCTTGTTTTATTTATTTCCGTATTTCCATGGCCGCAAATGTTAATACATCCTACATCCACCAGAAAGGCCTAATGCACCTTGGCATTGATACTACAAGTCTCTAGAACTAAGATGAATTATTCCCTCATTGGGTGTTTAATGATGGTGGTGCACTACTGACATTTGTCTAAAATCTTGTGTTAATTAAGTGTTCGATTTGGTTGAAATATTTTATTAACCTTAATTTGACCCATTGAGATAGAATCAAGGGAGACTGGCCAAAAAGGGCAGCTCAGCTAAAATACATTTTAAAGAGTAGAGTGAAACACACAGCAAACTACAATATGAAGCATAGAGTCTTCCTACATACATATTCAGCAGTGACAGAAACATGTATAGATGTAACCAACATGTAGATCTAGTGACATTGAGATCTAGTGGCAAAGGCCATAGCATATAATTTATCAACTGGTGAAACCTCTGTCAATGGGGGCATGGTAATCATTGCAGTTTCACAGTGTGATAAAAGCCTCACTGAATATGGAACTATGGTCAAGGCAAAGTATCTATTTGTACAGCACATACAATACACATCAGAAAGTCACATTAACAAATTAATGTGCTTCACAGCATATTATAAATATGTACCGTAAGTAAAATATGTTTTAAAGTGCAAATTTAAAATGTGGAAGAGAACAAAATCAAGTTAATATAAAGGATAAAATATTCAAATTTTAAATGCACAATTTAATTTAACAATACATTTGTTTTTTTACACCCACATCTCTGTACACCAGTTTTGCACCAATTATAGTTCTCAAATGCACATCTTTGTAATGAGTGGTTTTTGCACTGCAAACTGATAACGCTATTCTGCCCTGACATCCTAAATCACCCAGGCAATATCTGCTAGGTTTTCCATGCCTTACATATAAAATAAGTAATAATGGGGTCAACAGCTTCTAGTTAGAATAATTTATCAAAATACAGATTTCCTATTGAAACTGTTGAGCAGTATGTTAAAAAGTCAGTTAACTAATGTTAAACTAACAATGTTAATGCTATCGTTTTTAATAATAAATTAAATTAAAAAAAAAGTTTATAACCAATGGTTTTTAAAATAGAAAAAGAAATTTTCAGAAATACAATCCATGTTTTAATGGCTTCGTGTGCCATGTTATCTGGATGTATTAAATATGTTCATTGTCTGCACATCCAGCACATTTGAAAATGTCCTTACTGTGACATTTGAAATGTCTATTAGAAAAGATCACTCACCCAAAATCAAGAGACCAAGGCATTTACACATAGTGGATTCCAGATGTGGTACAGCTAATTGTGCTAGCAGCACAGCACAGGTCTACCCAGAAGATGCCCCAGTGTTAACAGAAGGTAAAGTCATTTCAAAGCAGATTATAAAACATCCTCTATGCATATTCTTACTTTTGCTGGGCACATCCTCACACAAAACAGAACAGTGCAGTACCCGCTATAAGGAAACAGGGCAACCAGCTGAAGATATTTGACTGCTAACAAAAGCTCTATTCATATAGACGTCAAAAACATTATTTGAATATGGCGCCTTATTTGCATTTAACATGAATAGATGCAAACCTTTGCCCAGGTGTGAATACAATTCAAGCGGACCATAAATATTAACACACAAGCTGAATGAATGCAACAGTTGAGGCTTACGTTTCCTTATATTGTGGTTGGGCCAAACTTCACTCTACTCCCAAAACATTTATCAGTGACTTAGATCAGGGAGTTATGAGTGACTCATGCAAGTAAACCCATCATTAAATACCCATAGACACAAGGTCAGTAGAAAATCACAGTCACAATGCTCAAATTAATTTGGAAGCAATAGATTACAAAACAGGGTAGTTACAACATGGGCGGTAGTTTATTAAAAATTACAAAATACAAATATGAAATCAATACAAAAGAGCTACTTAAAAAATAAAGACGTACAAAATAATCGATGATAAACATGATATAAAAAAAGAATGTGGCAGTGTACTCGTTAGCACAAAGTGCGTTTTTTTTAAGTATTTCATACATCATTCACTGTCACTCCTCTCGCCGCGCTGCATTAAGCGCTTCCCCCCAGACGGCCCTACAGGCGCCTCCTGCTTCACAACTTTGGCCTTTTCCTTTCTGTGGAGTGACAAAGACAAGGTTTAGAAGGCTCAAGGCCCAATACAACCTCACCTCACACTACCTGTCACGCGTACTGTCCATATAGTGTCCATTGTTTTGGGAACAGGAACCATACACTGTAGTATATTAACAACATGATCAAACACAGAACATCGTTTGCCATGTTGTAGAAACTAAAAGCAGAAGCTATACATGCAGTGTTGTTACTTTTATTCTTCAAACAATTCAAGGGAATTTTCACTTTAGCATTTTGTTTACTGGCAATGTGTGCATGTCTTTGGCAGGTGAGTGTGTGCCTTACACTTTCTCCAAGAGCTCTAGGCCCTCATTCATTTCTTTAAACATTTCATATCTTTTCCGTCCTCGGATCTGAAAAGCAACAAACTGAAATCAGTATCCCCAATACGGATAAAGACACCCCCCCACACACACAAATAGAGTTCACATGCTGGTTGCAGACCTGCCGACCCTGCAAAACCTTTTAAAAATACACACGAAAAAGCGACAGTGAAAGTGAACTTGCACCGAAATGAGGTTCTGTCTACCCCCGAAACACTGGTGCACGCACTATTTGTTCATTTAATGCAAATATGTTGCATTTATTTTTGATAATGTTTTTGTGCGATCTCTCTGGCAAAGTAGGTCGGTTACAGTTGTCCTCAAGTCGTAATGTACGGACATCGTGCAAAGATGCATAATTAAATATACTGTCATATACAGTCATTTTCGTTTACACTTCTTAAAAACTAAGTCAATGTCGCAGAGGCAAAGTAGGCCTAGTATAGCTTTGTTGATCTCCCCAATACATCTGCCCCGCTGCGCTCCGCTTCTGAAATGCTCCCGGTAAGTTGACGTCTGGAGAGAATGGAACAAACCCGCGTCGGACCCAGAATGCTCTGCACACACTGGTGGACTCAGCATTATTACGGTGCATGCACTGGGGCTCTATATTATTTTAAACGGAATACTTCATTAAAATAACGTAACAAGTTACGCATGTCTGCCTATACTATAAGGTGTATTTTTCATTATTGACATTTACATTGTAATCGGTCACTACTTGTCCGGTCGGGCAAGTAAAATCATCCTGCACTTGCCCCTTCAAAAATAGAGTTGTCCCAGACAAGCAGACAAGCCTTAATGTCGAGCCCTGTACTAACCTCTGAGGGGAAAAGGATAATCGGGATGCCCAGGCGTCAACCCATTTTCGGGGGGTTGCAAAGACCCTCCTCTGGACTATGTACTAAAAACAATGGTTCTCGTGAAATTTCTTAAGGATAAACTTCAAATAAATCTAAAATATAGTTTCCATCCACCAGAAATTACTTTAATCATTTATAATTGTATTTTGATGCCTGGAAGGTGACTGGTATGTGTAGAAAATAAAGCTGCATTTCATATAGATATTCAATTAACAGTAGGCCCTATCAGTGTTTTAAATCATCTGTTCTCCAATACAGTGTACTTTGTTGACTGTCTCTATAAATTACAGTGATTGTTTTGGCTTTCCAGCAGCAGAGCTACATGCATAGAGTGCATTTATAGAAAACAGCTGGTCACAGTGGACTTTGTTTAAACGGTTTGATTGGGAGTTATTTATCAAACCAAATGACTACCTGACGTGAACGTAGGCCTACTGTTGGTCTGTTAAAAGTTAGCAAACCAAAGAAAATAATAGAATTCAGTTTGTTACCTGACACTCGACTTGTTTCATCGCTGTGGCTGAAGGCGATACGCACGCAGGTAGGCCCCATCATTGTAATACGTGCTACAGCAATATAATATAACTTAATGATAAAGCTTAACTATTTGGTTATTGCAGGTTGTCATGCACTCTTGCAGTGAATTGCTTTGCGCTGCAGCCTGCAGAACGTCTGTGCTGTGCACTTGTCAGTCGCGTGCCGTTTCTTGCCAGTTCACACTTCACAGAGCTTACCGTCAGAGTTGTCTCAAACCAACGGATACATCTCTATTTACCTGGAAAATCGAGTGTTTGATAGAAATAGGTAGCCACCAGCCAGTTTGTTTTGGTGTGGCGTCATTTATTGTGCCGTGGCGCAGCATCACAACTAAATGAACGCCGAGGAATCACATTCAATGATGTTGCTCTCATGATAGCATGTGCCGCACAGCATTTTGAGAGTAGCTGTATGTGTTCCGTCTGCAATCTGTAGATTGCACCTGGCAACGTTTGTTTGATTGTCCTCAAACAAAATGTCCCTATTTGAGAGCGAGGAAAACAAACACTGTGCGCAGCTGAGCCTTTATGGTTATAAAACCGTGGCGTTTTTTAATTCCGGTTATAAGTGAAACTGGTTAATCGCTGCATCTTTACCGGTGACACAACCTCCGTAGGCCTACAGGTTGCTCAATATGTAATACTCAGTTAATGTGTTAATTATTTTTTTAAAAAGCAATTGATCAAGTTCAGACAAGTTCTGCATCTCGTACCTGCGTTAACAGACAGATAATTGCGTAGTATGTTGGCAGGTCTGCGGTTGCAATGAACCATGTTATTTTGCATAAATACTGTATACTGAAAGGAAAACAATATTTAAGACAGTAAATTTTGCACATATTTAGTACATATAAACCAAACGCTAATGGATAATGCATGTGCGTTCCATAATAAATCCGAAGACTTCATTTTTTTTATCCCCCAAAAATAACAATATGTGTATTGTACTCACTGAAAGGACAAAAACCTCCTTGTCCTCTCCTTCATCTGTGGCAGACCCTTTGGTTTTCTTTACCATGCTAGAGGTAGGAAGAGGCACACATTCTGGGGGGTGGAGGAGAGATGAGGAAAAATAATTTAATCACAACATATCAAGTTTAAAAATAAAAACAAATTAAATATAAACGTGCAGAAATAAACTTCACAGATGACTACGCAAGTTAATAGTCACGGATAACCAAACTGTATATAAACTACATTTTAATTTAATGAGCACAATGTAGGTAGGATTTTGGAGCTAGAGATTGAGTGCAATGTGTTTGAATCTCCGAATACTTATTATAAATCAACTACAAATATATCAATTGTGTCCTGCCACAACTCAGTGCAATACACACTTCGTTTAACTGTGCCATTCTTAGCCTTGGCGGCATTTTCCTCCTCAGTCTTCCGGTCTCTTCCGGGACAGGCACAAATGCGCACCTCGAAACAGCGCCGGCCCAGGACCACACCGCTTGAGGAGAGAAAAAAAAAAAATTAAAGGAAAAAAAAACCATGATGAACTGCAATTTCACAAACAGAATTGACCTGGTTGATCCTGCCAGTAGCATATGCTTGTCTCAAAGATTAAGCGAAGCATGTCTAATCGGTTTCCCACAGATATGAAATATACTTGTAGTGGTAGACAACGTGAAGGGGTGGAGTGTTTCTTTGTCCACCCCTCACTATATCTATCTATCTATCTATCTATCTATCTATCTATCTATCTATCATCTGCTCATGATGCGCTGCATTGATTGTGCAGTATGAACATTATATTAGCCATGTTTTAGGACAGTAGACTACTGTCAACAATTCAGGCAACGGACAAAGTTATGACAATTGGATCGATCAAATGGTGCGGTGAGGGCGAATAGGCAGTGGCATTTTCTCCCAGAAACCAATGGAAGCTCAATGGAGGCAACCCAAGTTTGCATCCCTTGATCGGTCTCACACACAAGGAATGGGCTGTCTTGGTATACTGTTTATAACCAACTTGTCAAGCGCAAGGAATCGCAAAGGGGTTTTAATTTCTATTTATAAAGGCAAAAGCACTCTAACGAGTTACTTTCTCGACCAGGCAAAGCTGTAACCTAACAAGTAACTTTTTAATGTCAGTAATCCTGTAATGTAACAAGTTACTTTTAAAAGTAACGTTACCCAACACTGCCTGTGATAACCTAATACTGTTAGATGATGTTGTACTTTCCTCTATGGAATGGGGGGAAAAGGCAGCTGTAAAACAAGTCAGATTTGGTCTTTCTGGATTACAACCAATCATCTGCCCTGTCCCACAACTCCTACTCGGATAGCCAGCCAATAAAGGAGGGGCACATTATAAACAAATGGAAAGTGCTACAACCACTTGCCCTATATTGAGTAAAACAAATACAAACAAAACACTTACTCTGATGTTTCGAGGGTGAGGATGGTGAGGATGGGCCGGCGGTTCATGCCCCCCATGCATGAGCTGTTGCACATGTAGTTCAGCAGGACTGTGGTGATCTGCGAGCCCAGCTGAACGAGAAGGGAAAAAACACGTCAGACACACCAATGCCCCCAGCACGCGCGGCTACAGCGGAGCGCCGTGGGGAGGGGTGCGCTACCTGCGGGAGCTCGTAGGGCACCGTGACGCTCTGCCTCTTCGTGTGTGCGTCTTCCTGGTACACGGCCCTCTGGCTGCCCTCAACCCTGATGAGATGGCTGCGGTGCTCCACGGCTGAAGGCAGAAGGAAGGGGCGCGGTCAGTCCAGTCACAGCTGGCCCTTAAGACAAATGGTTATGGCACACTTCCCAGTGTAGTGGTGGCACACACACCCAATGCCTTACTGCGCTCACCTTTTAGGATTTGAACGCCAACTGCTGCACAAACGTGCAACGTGGCGGTAGGGGAGGGAGTGAGGGTGGAAGGGTAGAGAAGACGCGAACCTATGGGTTCACGTTGTACAAAGTTGGCCTAGAACAGAGTGCTGGACAGGTTAGGATGGCACGCCGGCGCGCGGGGCGGGACTAATCGGAGGGGCTAGGAGAGCACAGCACCACTGCATTACTGCCAGGCACAGGCCTTACCGTCCTCGGTCTGGTGGTGGGGGCAGCGGCGCACCACGTCTGCCACATGCTCCGTCTTTTTGTAGACCGCCGTGGCGCGAAGGACGACCCCCGGCGGAGGGTCCTTCTCCATTCGCACCTCCACCGGGCAGGTCTTGGCCAATTGACAATAGAGTTTGTTGAGGGCCGGAGAGAACTAATACACACACACACACACGCACGCACGCACAGACACACACAGTTAAGAGTCTGCTGGCTAGCCATTGGCAGTGGCAACCTGGACATGCACACGTGTGAGTTCCACTGGGTTAGCAGGAGCAATGACACGTCTGCTCACATTTAACACTTGGGTTACAAACAAGGCTGTTATGCAACAGTGTTCCTCATACAGTCAAGGAGAGCGTGCTCTTTGATGAGAACAATGGCACCAGAAAGCAGATCTTTAAACATGCCATCATCCCAAAAGACCTAGTAAAAACTCCACAATCAAACTTAAAAACTAATAATAAAAAAAAAAGTATAAATACACACATTTCTAAAAGTCAAACCCTTGACAATGTCACATTAAATAAAACCAAGCAAACTGGCAAAAAAAAGATTCTTACCTCACTTTAAATCCATATTATTTAACCCTATCTGTGCTGGAGAGGAAAGCAGAGGAACATGCCCCGTCATGTCAGAGAAGGGCTATGACCCAGACTGCAAGCTACTCAGAGACATGCTCAGGAGTTGCAGGGGTGGGAGGCTAGGGGCAAGACAACCTAACTCAAACTACTTTGACCAATGGCGACATACTCATAGCAGAGTCACTGCTGAAAACACACACCCTATTGGCTGCTCATTTAAAGCAATTCATCTAGACCTTAAACTTTAGAGAATCGTCACAATGAATGGGATTTCAACATGGAGGGGTACGAAAGAAAAGAAATTCTTCGCTAAGGTAAGGATTTAATTTACTGTTAGTTTAACTCTAATTTGCTTTTAATTATACATGTATTTAAAATCGCCAAATAGATAATTAGTGTATATAGATCATTCAATAAAATTTATAAAAAAGAAGACTATAGTGAAGATTTTCTCAAATTAACTTAATATAACCAACAAATACTGGGTGGCACAGCTGTTTTATTTTTAAACGGAACAGATGAAAAATGCTGCCCAAAAGTAATACAGTTTTGCTGAATGAAAATTGTACTGTAGCCGTTACAGAATAGGCCCAGACCGGAACAGAGAAACCACTTTATAGCTTTAACAGATAGCGTGGCCCAGTTCTATGAAGTGTAAAAAAACTTTACAAAACCTTTGATGAAAATCTAGAATTAGGATTAGGATTTGGGAGGCCACAGACTTTGACAGCTGAGGTGGGAAAACACTGTGACTTTACTCACCGTGTGAGTCACAGACTTTGCCGTGCCAGATTTCTGAAAGTGAAGACTTATACCGTAGTCCCCTGGGTAGTCTGTGGTTGTGGGTACGGTGGACGCCGGGGGAGTCTGGTTGTCCATTAGGCAAGGGTCTTGAGCCAGGGTGAACAGGCTCTCCTCAAAACAACTGAGGCCCTCACCCTTCAGTGTCAGGTCGGAGGAGAAACAGAATGACAATTAGGACGTACTCACACTTGGCCCAGTTAAACCGTGCCCGAGCTCGTTTGACCCCAAAGTGCGGTTCGTTTGACTAGTGTGGCACGCTTAACCGTGCTGTGGCCCACTTGAAAGAGGTGAGCCAGGGCACGGTTTGGTTGGACTCGGGCGGGTACACCTAAGTGTCATCGCAAATGTGCCCGAGCACGGAACTGAAGTCATCGACGCGACAGTTGTTTCATTACAAACAGAATGGTGGCAAAGGGAACACTTTGGTCTACGGCAGAAGTGCAATGTTAACTGGAAATTAGGGCAGACGAGAGCATTCAGGAGCAACTGGATACAACACACAAGAACTATCTACTTACTCGTGGGTATCAATGAACCACGTGAGCAGTGTCGGCAAAAACTGGGAAAAAAAAACAAAAAAAAACGTGTGCTCACTGCTCATGTATCTGAAGGTACATGAGCTGGTAGGTCGTCGGACATATTCCAGTGTAACGATTATGTGGACAAAATAATTGTCCTGAAACCAAAATTAGCCAACCTAATGTTTTGTAGCGAGCGTGCCCTGGCCCTGAATGTTAACTACAGTGTGAGTGGGGAGAGGGGACAATCATGCTCAGCACGGTTCAAGGCAACTGGGTGTGAGTATGCCCGTAGGACATTAATAGCTCAGAATGTCCTTATAGAAACATTAATATTTGAAGCTCCAAAGGCTTACCACTACAAGGTCATTGTCCATAATGCCCGTAAAGGAAGACATAGGCGGAGGTATCCTAGGGAAAAGCAGATAGAGAAGGCACATACAGTCATTTTCTGTCATCCCCTCGGAAATCATGACTGCCATTTACTGTAATCATTTTCAACTTACACGCTTTCCCATAGCTCCTTAAAAGAGTCTTGGCTGAAAAGCCCAAGATCGTCATCCATTGTGTTCTGCTGGGGCATGAAGGGAAGAGAGAGTTAACAAAAACAAAAAAAAGAGACTTCAAATCTGTATTAAATTACACAGAACAATAAACAATAGAATAACAACAAACTAAGTTAAACTGCCATGTCTTACAGGTAACACTTATTTCAATTCTCAACTAGCAGCAAAGTTAAGCAGAAAGTAGGCCATTCTTTTTAAGTAGACCTACGGTACCTTCAAAGCATCAAGCTTCAGCTAACCAATCAATATTAATTGTTATCAACAGACAAGTAAAGCGCTCCACTACAGATGTTCCCAGCAGAAACGCTGTGATAGTCACGGAGAACTAAACACTAAACTGATTCAAGCCTAATGTAGCCTGCCGAACTGAGCCTGCCATCGTCCATTTTCTGCAAGGTGGGATGCTCAACAAGAATTAAATTACATTTGCCGGCTATGTATTATCGAAATATTAGCAATAATGATGTCAACATACGTCTTACAGACGAGATTCATTGCATATCTTACTAACACCGCTGACATTCCCATGAACATTACTGTACCATAACATATTAGCCTGAGACAACGTTAGCCTGGCTAGCTAAGGTACCGTACATTACCGTATAGATTAAACTTTCCGAACATTAAACCGGAATGGCTATATCTTATATATTATGCCATAATGTGTTTTGGAATAACATAGATACCTGATTTTCCGCAACAGATTCCCCGACTATTGTTCTATGGTAAGCAGACTGCTTTCGACTAACCAAAATATTTTGAGGCCAGCAGCACGTTGGGGATTCCCCAGACAGAATATTGAAAATGGACTGAGGCTTGTGAACCACCAATCATAATGCTCCCTTTTAACACGTGACAGAAATGTGAGCCCTCTTGACTGCTGTGACTTGCAAGACTGGTGAACTAAAAGTTAACCACCCCACAAATAATCTGTGGTTCTAACGTTCTATAAGAATATCTTTCATATTTATCGATTCCTTTACACTCAGCAAACTCACAACACTTTTGATTTGTTTGTCTTCACATGTCTATATCTTTTACTATCATTAAACCAAACTACTTTTAATGGATAATCACTGAAACATTTGATAAACATGTAGGCTATTCTAATTTGCACATGGATTGCATGGTTTCTTCTTAAAATGTATGTTTGTAATGTAAAGTATGAACAACCCATTAAAAGTAGTTTTCAAAGCCACAGGGAGCCACTGTAGAGAGGGGCTCAAGCTCCACAGGCTGCAGGTTGCAGACTCCCGGTTTAACAGCATCTATTTAGATTCAAAATGCCCACAGCACCGCAGGAGTGTTGTGGGCATGTCCTGATGAAAAACAGGTGTCTACAGTGTAGGCAAAACAACACTAGGTCTTTTTAACAACACAGATTTTTTTTTATATACTTTTTATATGTAAAATTCATAGCAATTATTTTACAATGACTTTCAGTAAAAACATAGCAAATCAAACACTTGGTCCCAAAACATGGGGACCAAGTTTGAGCAAAGAAAAGTCCTGTAGCCTGCATGTTCTGTATTGCATTGCTAATATACAGTCATAGTGTCAATCTGCTGATGGTCAACACATAGCCTGGCAACAATAAAACATGTAAGACAAACAAAAAACCTTGACGTAATAAAATAAAGCTAAAATATACCAGGGCCATCAGGTTTTACAGTATGTGTTGACAACATGCCGTTGTCATGCAGTGTAGATTTCAATAAGTTGCATGGGTTCTCAAACTTTAAAGACTTGCGACCCCCAATAATCCCAGAGGCAAAAGCATAATAGCCATAATACTATTTGATAGTATTTTAATATAGGCTAGTAGCAGAATACGTCAAATTAATGTATAAACTGTACTACTACTAACAATTATGACTAAAATATGCAATTTATAATTATTTTAACATTTAAATCATCATGTGACCCCCTTCTCTGTGTCTCGCGACCCCCCACTTTGAGAACCACTGGGCAAGACCCCCTAACACACTCATGGTATTTACTTCAGCCACCAGTCTGGTCACTTGGGATAGTATTAGATGGCAGTCGTCACACGGCTGTATGTCTGTGAAGTGGTGTGTCTTGTGTTGCAGGGCACAAACGCGTTTGCATGTAACCACATTTGGCTCAACACAGAGGATATTCACACATGGGGAAAATACCTAAATTAGTTTGTTTCTTTTCCAGAATGTAAATATTAGCGGAAATTCTTAGTATTTTGTTTTTGAACTGAGTGTACAGGTGTGGGCTTTACTACAGGTTGCTTATTCCGTTCTACTTGTATTCATTGTTACAACAATTGTAAGTTTTTGTAACTTTGTAGGAGTCTGTGTCACATTGTAGTCACTCTAAGTGTGTGTTCCAAACAGATCATATTTCTCCACATTTGAATGAAATCCCACATGGCACTGAACCTGCTGGCTATCAGGTTCAACCCATCTCTCTCAGAGCGGGCCTGTAGAGATGAAAGCAAACTGTGGGAAGGGGACTCCAATGAGATCCTGGTGTGAGAGGTGTGTGTGTATGTGTTACTGCAATGCTTGTCTGATGGCTTTCATTAAGGCATGCAGGGCATAGCTATCTACACTGACTGTTTGAGGTCATACCTTTGACGGCCCAATGCCATTTGCCCTCTCACACCACGCCCCCTTAATAATCCCCGCCTTGAACAATCCAGCCTACTGTCCCTGGCCACCCCTTAAATACCAGTGGTACGACCCATATTTAGGCCCCCCACCTGTTGTCTTAAGAAGGATTTATGATTTTTTAGATGTAATGGAAGGGGTGGGGGGTTTGTGGTGGTACACAGAATGGGTACATGACCCCTTTGGCATGTGCTTCAAAATAGCAGGGGGATTTATAGCTGTTGAAAGGGGAGACAATGGCGGCCAGGGTGGTGAGGACGAGCCCCTCTTTGCCTGCCCGTCACAAGTGTTGAGTCACAGCACCAGATTGGTGTCAGCCTATTACGTTGACATGAGTCTGCAGACTCCATGCGCCCCAACGCACGCAGCATTATGACCCATTATGGGGATTCTCTTGATTACACCTTAAGTTGCTCCATGAATGTGTTTGTTCAATTATGTCAGGTCGTGAACACCCACAGCCACACATTCATACTTGTATGTAAGGAAAGCCAGATAACTCTTTACTGACTGTTGATCAAAATGTAGTTTTGAAGAATTCAAAAGATATTCAGACACTAGAATTTCTGATGGCACGTGCCTTCATTATAACCTCCACTGGCTGTAGGCTAGTTTAGCCTACATTGTAAACGTATCGTAACATACTTTTTTCTGTATCACTTTAGAAATAAGACAACACTTATAAAGGGTTTATTAATGGTCTATAATTAATTTATTAATTAGGTTATGAACAATGTAGAAATAATTAATAAACTGTTATAACACATTAGATTAATATAGACAATGGTGACCTGTTGCTTGCCAAATAGTGAGCCCTCATTTGTAGCTGTACTGCTAAAGGCTCATTTATGCTTCTGCGTCAAAGCTACGGCGTCATCTACGGATAGTGTGTAACTGACGCTTCATGATACAGTGTAGCTACAATGTAGACTGACGTGCACTTCTCCAGAAATATAACTACTCGTCAGTCCGTCCGTCGAGTCGACGCAGCAGTCTTGTGGATCCAAGCCCATATGGATAGTGCTTTGGAAATATTATATTTTGTGTCAGCACAGATTGTTTCCTATGATATATGTTGGTAGAGATTTGCTGAAAATAAATATTTTATATGCTTATTTATAACATTTACACTCAATATGCGTTCTAATTCAGGTGCATAAACAAGACATGGCACTTCCGTATTTTGCCACTTTGTATCTATCACATGTGCAGTCAATGCACGCAGGTCCGGGCAGCCGACGCAGAAGTATAATATGTTGAAGCTACACCGTATCTGATGGCGGCTACACATCAGCATGACGCAGAAGCATATATGGGCCTTAAGGCTCAGATTGGACATATAGCTTACTTTGTCTTCTCCATTAGCTAACACCCTTAGTAGCCTATCTGTTGTTTACTGAGTTGATTCACCCCATCCATATTGATGTATCTTAGCAAATCAAATTTATGACAATTTATTTACAAGTTTCAAACAGTTTAAGGAAGCCTTATTGTAAAGTGGGAAACACATCACTGTTTACTAATGAGTTATTCATATTTATAACTGAAAAAGAACCCCTTATCGTAAAGTGTAAAACACATAACCATTGCATTTCCTAATGAGTTATTAATATCTCCAAATGGGAAAGGAGCCTTATTGTAAAGTGAAAAACACATTTACTAATGAGTTATGAAAATGTATAACTGGCAAAGGAGAGCCTTTTTGTGTGTAGTGTAGGATTATATCACCATCTACAAATGAGTAGTCCTTAGTAAAACAACAGAAACAAGGAAAACATTCTCATTCTCACACTCTTCATTTGCACGAAACAAAAACTCTTCAGTAAAACTGTTGGATATTGGTACAGTAGGCTATGTTTTATTTTTTGTTAATGAGCTCAATAAGGTTAACCATCATCGTAGATAGTTACTAGCCTACCTGTCATGGCTTGATGGCCCTGCCATACTTCCTGGGGTTTCCCTTCACTCTTTTGTCTTGTCATTACACACACCT
>JAODUK010011871.1:0-28937 GCA_027564635.1 Typhlichthys eigenmanni | reverse complement strand
CTTTGTAATAAGGAACACAAAGTGGTGCAGGCTGCACAACACTGTTACCAATGTGGGTGACACAGATTCTGAGGGAGAACCCTATGGCATCGACTGGATTACTATATTATCAATAATGTAGTTATCCGATTAATCTGAAAAATAATCGATAGATTAATCGATTATCTGGAAAAAATAATTGATAGATTAATCGACCAAAAAAATAATCGTTTGGTACAGCACTATTCTCAACTTTCAGAGCAAGGCGCAGAGTCGTGTTGTTCATCAATGTGACAGTTGGCCCAGGCAGCCGTTGTCTTTGGCGCAGGCAGCGCATCTGTGTGATCGGGGGTTTATCAAATCGCTTTTGAAGTGGCCGCACCTTTAGCGACGTTGTTACAACACTCTTCCTCAATGTGAGATGGGTTTAACATTAAATACATTTATAGAATGTAGATTTCAAATATATTGAACCTCCCACCTCATATCTACTTAAAATGTATTTTCATTTATGAATGTTTGGAGTTAGACTATCATATTAATCAACATCAGATTTTGTATGTTTGCTCTCCTATTAGTTGAGGGTTTTAGAAATACTAACTTAAGTCTTGTCAAACCGGGACACACACACAGGAAGATATGGATTTGCTATCTTGCCCTTTCTTCCTTTAGACTCTCTCGTTTGTGAGATAAGGGCTATAACAGGCCGTATCTTAAGACTAGCTGAAATACAGACAACAATAGGCCTGTACCTAGTGTGAGTGCATACTCTAAACAAATTGCCAGCTTCCCCAAACAACGCAAACAACCCTGAGAAGATCCTGACTGTTCTGACTGACTATTGTTTGCACTTTGCTTCACACAATACACAGTAGAAAGGAATCATGGACATTCACATTTCAGGAGTATATGTATTGCTCATTTACAGATTGTAGACCCAGTCAACTATAAAACAGGTTTGTGTATAACTTGTGGAATACATAATCAGTCTTACACGTTGGTCCTACACACACTTGATATTTTTTCCTTATTTCGTTGTCAGCCGTTAAATTGGTAACCTCCAAAGTTTGCATCATTGACCAAGGTTCATAGAAATAATCAGAGTTGTTACTTTGTCATATCCAAGTGAAAACTCACACCATCTTCCATGTGAGGTCATAACCAGAAGGCAAAACAAGATGTATTGTTTTTTTATCCTTTCCCGCTGTTCAAACTAATTACCTACTCGCAGCAGCAAGCACTGCTAGCCACATAGTACATTACTGTACGAAACAAATCTGTTCTGGCCCAGTTTGTCTGCTTGGATAAAGAGGAATTTGGCATTCCTCTTTGTGATAGGCCACCTGAGCTTAAATGTACCAAGAGAGGACTCTTTCCCAATGTCATGTTATTTAATTAGCCTAATACTTGGCTGTCAGAGGAGGAAATCAAGTGTTGAATAAGATCAAAAAGATTCATCCACTATACAGCATCAAATATCTAGTTTGCCTTATAAGATGTTATAGGACTACTTGTTTTCCTGTTGCAACAAAGCCTAAAGCTTTGTCATCATTTGACAGCATTGGTTTCCATTTGACAGTTGTCAATTAACATGTTCTTGGCCGTGACAATGAGAGGTGATGACTGATGCGTAAGTAACGCCTCCTTTCTCCAGACAGTGTCTCCCCTCCCCCGGTCCTCTTGTTGACCCTAAAGGATTGTGCAAGGCTGACAGAAGTCTATTATATTTTCCCTATATTTGCTCAGCACTGGTTTGATGTGGTTCCATTTTACAGATCCTTTTTCTCCAGTTAGTTAATCCACCATGTCTTTATTCTGATTAAAATTGTGTTTTTTTGTTTGTTTGATAAAAGGGGTTGAGGCGTCAATTTAAGCACAGTATGTACACCATTGACTCCATAAACAGCTAGGTAACCCCGCCTCCTTCCCCTTTACGCACACAGACCCACACTAGCAGATGTCATATTAGTAAATGAGGGGTTATTAGTCTGCTTTAAATGCTGGTTTAAAAAAAAATGTCAGCTGATGTGCTATTATTACTGATGTTTTACTAACTTTCAATATTGACCAGTTCATACAAGCCTCTTTCCAAAAAAGGATCAGTAAATGCTGATTTTAAAAGGTGGTGGTGGTTGAGTTGATGGGGAGAGCAGCGGTGGGAAAGCAATTTCTGGAATCCAAAAGTACAGTACCGGTATACTGCTTACAACTGCTTACAACCTATAGGCTCATGTGAAAAAGGCTTTCCTGTAGTGGAAACACATCGACGCCTATTGCTTTCCTGAATGCTATCACACCCCTGGGAGCAAAATGCCATTTTCCCAATGTCTGAACCATTGCCGGCACTTCCTTAGCGAAGTGCCCGGAGTTGCTCTAATTGTGTGTATCGACTCGGATAAACTCCAATTTTACCCTTGCACTCATCTGCGGCGTCAATGACACCCTATAATCTGGCCCTCTTTCCCTCTCTATTCCCACTGAAGGCACTTGGGCACTCTCCTTTCTGTGGTCTGGTAATTGTGAGGTAATCATCTCTTTCCTCTTGAAGGCCTAAAGCCTATGTTTACATTTTGTTTTTGGCAGCATGGCACAGCGAAGCCCTAATTTAAATCCCTCAGCAGCAGGACGGAGCTGAACGTCGCTTCAAGCACTGGGCTGTTTGCATTGACACCAGAGGAACCTCTCCAGCATCCAATGCATTCTGGTCTTCAGCTGAATGAGCTCCGATGGTCTTGCTTAGCTTTGTTATGTGCAGCTTAGCTTATTAGGCACTGTAGGGCGTGGCATTGCTTGGCAAGAATTTGAGATCATATTCGTCTCGCTGGCTCATTTTGTGTTAGTATAGATTGTCTGGAAAAATGTCGGTAGATAGTCATCATCAAATCATAACCTTTATTATAACCCCGGGTTCATACTTGCTGTTTACTTGGTAACATCTTGAGGGCCTGTCTCCCTAGTCCCTACCATCTTTGGCCCCACTCCAGAGCAGGCCCATCTTGGGCACGGCTCAGTAGGACTTGACGCAGTTAGACTGGTAATGGAAACTCAAATCAGCCCGGCACGGCTCGACTCGGCCTAATGTGCCAATGGAAAAGCACCATATCAAGAACATGGCCTCCTGTGCCACATTCATCTGGGATATACTGTAACACTTGCTCCCTGCCCTGTTTTCAGCAGTCTCACTCACTCAAATAAGACTAACCCTGTTGTTAACACAGTAAAAGCTCTAAAAGGTATAGTAGGAGATTGTAAGATAATTCACGTTTTATAAAATTCACCAAATATCTCCTGCCCGTCTAGGTATTGATTTCCTTACTTTGGCTGTCTAGATTAACCATCTGGTGTTGGTAATTTATTATAGTAATAAGTGAAGTAATAAGTACATAAATGTATAGTAGCCTATTGTATTTGGTTCCCCGTTTACTCTCAATTAACTTTAAAATAACATTTTGCTTTATAGGCTATACTACCAAATATGTGTCCTTGCGGTGTAATAAGATTTGCTAGAAAGAAATGCTTGGAACACTAATTTGCTTAGCGGGACATGCATTGCTGACTGTTGTGGGCTTCACATGTTCAGGTAAACATGCACAATTCACCAGGACATAACATTTTAGAGGAACATGGACAGTCTGCACACATTTGACATTGAATGCACTGCCTGCAGATCGGCGTCTTCCGCACACGCGGAAAGTTTACGTGTGCCTTGAGAGTCATTCCACTCTCGTACACGCATGCTCGCACGCACGTACGTGTACACACACACACACACACACACCTACCTCTGTTCATTTGGTTGCCAGCCCTAGCAGTGTTGTAGAGGGGATAACGGGGATCAGGTCAGACATCAGAAGCAGACTCCAGCTGATAACGCTCTAGATTCTAAACACAGAGGGAGCAATACAAAGACCTCCTCTCACCCCATCACGATTGCTTTGATTTTAAAATATAGGCCTCAGTGAGCTATGACAATGTTTCTGTTAATTTTAATCTTTATTTCCGCCTGTCTCCTGTCCTGAGCCTTCTCTCCCTGGCCTCTTCTTTATACCTTCTCTTGTCTCCTTCCTTCTTATTTCCCACCACCATTTCCCCAAAGTCTTCATTCATCCATCTTTCTTAGTCACTCCCTGTTCACCTCTACCGCTGTTTTCATTCCCTTCTCTTCCTGTCTTGCTCTATCCCTCCATCACTGACTCTCTGGCCTGGGAACAGAGACATTCCTTACCTGAACTTATCTTCGTACCCGAGCAGCCACCACCACCACAGAAGCAAGTTCCTATCTCTAACAGGAAGTGCTGAACTTCCATCACAGAGACCTTGTGATTCATCTACTTCCCTCTTTGTTCCTAATGGTATGCACTAACTGCTGGTGCATTATAAAAGAAAAGCTAGATATTTTTGTTGAGTTGTCAGCAGGACTGTGCAATTAATCACATTTTAATACTTCTAATTTCTAACATTACAAAAACAATATAATCGAGAAAAAAAATTATTTAAGTTTGTAATGTGCAAAATAAACGTGCAGGTAAACTTTTATTTTGTCTTGTGTTCTGAATGACAGGCTCATGCTCACTTTTGCGTTTCACCCCTCGTAGGGTGAAAGATAAATGTTAAAAGTATTAAGGGACATTTCACAGTTAAAGGTGTTTTCACTGTTATTTACTTTCACAGTTTTTTAGGTGCATTAAATTCAACATCTTTCCAAAGTCAATGACTTATTGCGTTAAATAATCATGATTTTAAATATAGACCACAATAATCATGATTAGAATTTTTCCATTATTGAGCAGCCCTAGTTGTTACACAGGTAAATATTCTGTTTAATATCCAGATTATAGGGCTGGCCCCAAATATTCTATTATTCGGGTATTTGTTCGTTGGGTATGTATTCAATTTAAATATTGGGATTCGAGTATTTTTTTTCCACATTATGCATGCAGGTTTTCCCTTTAATCCTTAATCGCTACTGTCTCCATATAAACCCCATGTTGAAATGTAGTTGCCTGCCCTACACTGTCATCAACACAATTGATTGCAATTGGCTCTGTTTGGCTTAAACAGGAGGTATATGCTATTTGACAGCTCTGACTGGCTTAATTGACATGTCAATCAAAGTGGCCATTTTGAGCGCATGGCTATGTTTACATGAGTGCTCACTGAAGCTAGGAATCGAAGATTACTCTGTTATACTTCTTAATTATAGTTGAGAGTTTTTAATTGTGTTTTTGAGAGAGTATTCGAATACTTGTTCGCAAATACCATCAAGTATTCGAAAACTGTAAAATGGTATTCAGGACAGCCCTACCGGATTCAATGTAAATTAGTTAAATGTTGCAATATATTTCATTTAATGCCAAAGTTGAAATGTATCTGTAGTGGGCAGTCGATACATTTAATAGGCATGTTATAATAACATCTTCATTATTTTAATACCAGTTATGTTATGTTGTTCACCTTGGCATTCATTCAGAGGAAAGTCTGAAAAGTCTTTACCAAATGTATTGCCAATGTATAATGTCTCTGGAGTCTAACCGTGTGCCCAAACCTGATTGATCTGACATTTTTATGTTCTCTGGACTTCGCAGGTCGGGCCCTGCTTTCCAGCGCTAATGGCTGTTCCATTAACAGTAATTTCATTATCTACATGAGTCCCTGGTTCTGGTTTATGGCGTGCAGAGAGCACTTCAAAGCACTGCTACCATCAACCTCAGATGCGGCGGATGGATGATTTACTGTTGATTAGGTCTGAGGATGGGTCACGACACTTTATTTCAAAACCTTTGCAAACTCCTGCACATTCAGTGGACTTCAGCAGGTCTTTATATGCAAACTGATGCTTGTTATCTTTGAGTTTGAGTACTTGTACAACTAGTGTGTTTGAATATAACCCCAGGCAAAATCCTGTTAGATCTCCCCCCCCCCCCCTTGAGATGGAGATGGAGAGCAGAGCGATTGAAGGAGGAGAGCTTGGTAATTAGGTGAATTAACCCGGGGTCATCCGGAGTGGTTGTGGTGTACTAGATCCCTGTCAGTGTCTCTGAATGTTTCATGAAGCTCCCGTTTGAACTCGGCTGAGTAGAGAAAGAAGAGTGAGTACTGTGAGATGTCCGCAGAAGGCTTTGTTTTTAAAAAGAAAAATCCTCCTTTGTTGCTTTGAAGCCTGACTGCCCTGTTTAAATTAAAATGAAACCAATTGTGTTTTATCTAAATCTATTATCTATTATGGCAGCAGTAAGTACACACCAGAGAAAATGTGCAATGAACAGACAATTATATGTGGCATTTGTCCATAATGGTTAACCGTAATAGTTAAACAAATATGCTTCAGTATACAATTTCAAGTCTGTGTTCTCCATTAGGCTTCAAGAGTCACTGCAAATTAGTTGAAAACAGTTTTTCTTTTCAGATGCTCAGACACAATTTCTTTGTCGTTGGCCCTGCATGTTTAACTGATGTTTTTGCCATCAGGCGAGAGATGGGGTAAATTAAATTTTCATTAGGAAAGTCTTTGCATGCAATTAAAGGGCGTTGAAAACATTTTCCCCTGCAAGTGACCACAGCTTTCCACACTGATCACTCTCTAGCATAATGGACTCCACAAATAAACTTATTTTTATTATTTCATCCCCACAAACATCTGTTGTCTGTCTAATCCTATGAATGCAGAGAGTGCAAATTGATAGCCCCCCTCCCCCAAAAAATCGGATTAACATTTCCATTGCAGTTTAGTTTTTCATAGTGTATATAATTCACTTTTCCCAGTAGGAAATCCCTGTGCTTACTCAAAGCACGCTGAATGGAAAATACACCAAAGTCCTCGGTTGTCTTGGCTTAAACATACTTTCAAATAAACATAATTTCTTAAACTACACAGTTACTTATGAGGTTTCTGGACTTATACATTTAGGCTAGGTATTTTATCTTGTCTCCCTGACCACAGATGATTTTTTGTGTAATTGTCTGTGTCTAAATTCCTGGTTATTGATTGATGGCCTTACTGTGCGTCATCATATACCGCAGCGTAATTTGAATCTTGCCTGCCTTTTAGTCGTGCGTATCATCAGAGTCCACAAACGTGCACATATGCAAGGAGACGTGCACGAGCAAATGCACAGATGCATCAACACAGTTCCAAGGTCAAGTACCTGAGACAAAGTGGAATCTTGAAGCAGACTCTGTTCCTACCCGCTCAATAAAGCCACTGTTGGTGTCTAATGTGTCCCCAATCCTCTGGGATCTCTCAGTTTACAGCAGCCCAGTACTTTTCCCACACAACAGTGGTCAGTATGCCTGGTAATGTACTCGCTTGTAGGTAATTAACCCTATGTAGTCTAGGTGTGTTGTTTGTTTTTGTTTGTTGATATTGCAAGGGCACTCATTGACATCGCTTTACTGAAATTGTGTTATTGCCCATGATTTAAACAGGATAATTATATTCATTTCAGGAATGTAATGATTCACATGTGGGTAGAATTTTGTGGTGTCTCTCTTTATCACATCCATGTTAGCTTCCAGTTAGTTTTCTGTGAGTTGCTTAATCCCATCCACTCTGAAGAAGATTTTTCTGTAATTCTGAGGGGTTGTCTAGTGAAGGAAATAATTGAGAGGGCAGGAGCTCTTGAGTGCAATTGATGGGACCTCTGACAAGAGGTGTGTGTGTATGACTGTGTTATCTGCTAACAAATGAACTATTTGTCTGAAAACTGGCTGCCATCTGACAGGGTTATTACAAACGCATGTTGGGAGGCATTATTGCTTCCACCACATAGCACATTATGTTCCACGCATGTTCCGACCAAACTGTGCCTAATTGGCACTCACTTTACGCCTGGTGGAAATGTCTAAATGTCATGTTTAGTATTGACACATGTATACCTAAATGTTTAACACATGTGATGTGGCTCTAATTATGTGTAAGGCCTGACACACGGTTGTCAAATGTTGCCTCCTTCCCACTCTTTGAGGCTTAGAGTACTGTAACTAAACCCCAAAAACATTATATTTAGTGGACAACAGCTTGTGCTGAGGAAGTAGGCTATTGTTTTATTAACCCACACAACATTGTAAAAAATGCATTTTCATGTCTACGGTTTGGTCAATCTCCTCTAGTCTACCTTCCTCTAATCCTGTGTGAGCGGTGGGACGGGCGTTGATAGAAGAGGAGAGTGTGTTCCGCTTTAGCAGCTTTCCCCTGTGAGAAGGTGAGGGTTTAGTTACTGAATTAAATTAATTTTGGCCTAAACGCGTGGTCCTAGGAACAGACTATTGGTCAGCTCGGCTCAAGCAGGAAGCAGAAATGCTTTTATATGAAGCCGGTATGGGATGGGACAGGAGTGAGGGCGTAGGATAATATTGAGGCTACCTTGATTATTCCCCTCCAAAGTAATTGATGTTGAGTACTTGGGTCTCAAAGACACTCCCTGTGGCAAATAAAAAGTTGATTGCCATGCTGCAGAATCCAATCCACTAGTCTAATGCTGACACCAACAGTAAGTGATTACATACTCCAATCATCATAATGATACGATTTGGGATCATGTTTGAAAATGGATAGCATCCATGAGAATTATGTTGGGTAACACGTTATGTTTAACTTTGTCTACAGGATCTGTAACCTATCCCGAGAGGTAAAATCACATGATCCATATGACATGGCCAAAGGGATTTCACCAGCCATTAGAAATAGGGTTAACAGGAAAATCACTGACATTCCTTAAATAGTTTGTTACACTAGCTTTGAAATTAAAACAGTATAAGAATTCCCTCAAACATATTTGGCTAATCATCAGTGAAAACCAAACTGGCTAACCCTCTACTACTCTTATAACAACCATATCATAACAGTCCTTTTAAATATTAGAGGCCAGTTGTCTAGCCAGCGCAAATGTCTCTGTTAGAACCAGTGTATATGATGCAGTATGTTTCTCAGATTTATCTTTGTGCCAGGTTCATCTTTAATTAATGTGTATGTGTAATCTGTTGTAGTAACGGCAAAATATGCTTAATTCTGATTTGGCTTAATGTCTTAACAAGTATATCTCTTATTTTAGTTTCTAGTTAGGAGTACATCCCAGTGGAGACTGACTGATTTAGTAGTGCCCAAGATGTGCATTTGTTGATCATGTCTTCAGTTTTATGACATTAGGTTTAGGTAATTTCTCAGCTTTTGTGTTTGTGTGTGTAACAAGGATATACGTACGATATATGTGAAGGTAGATTTAAAAATTTAAGTTAGGTAGTCTGGCATATTATAATGTATAGGATACATGTGCTGCATGGTGTCTTGTTGAATACAGGTTTGATTATACTGTTATTCAGCTAGGTCATAGAACATAGTATCTAAAGTGTTAGAGAATGCGCAATATGTTTGTAATGTGCATATTGCAGTCGAATGAAGTCTCATAGTTGAATGATGGTGGTTTCTAACCAAGAGTGACTAGATGGTCAGCAAGAATCAACAGTGTGGTTTATCTGATTGAGCCAAAACCTCCGGTGAACGTGCCATTGTCCACCACAAGCCATCGGTCCATACCTCATCTTATCCTAACAGAAAAACAATTGTTTTTTTCTTGAATAGGATGCAGTCTTCATAAAATGTAGGCCGACACTGTTTTGCACTGCTTCTAAGCTATGTTAACATTTTTGATTATTAAATTATATCTTACAAAGTTGATCCTCAAAATATTTCTGACTAGTATTTATTAAATCTAATATTCTACTTGGAGAGTTTATTCAGAGAAAGCACTTCATCCATGAATGATAGTATCAAGATCGGTACCGTAGCACTGTATAAATAACACACTAAAAGCTATATTTTCTACCTGTAATTGGTTGTCATGGTCATGGAATTCCCCCACACCCCCTCCCAAAAACGTTCCTAGCTTGAAATTGCTTTTAACAAATAATTGCAGAACCCCACAAGTTCAGCTATCATCAATACACATGGCCCATTTCTTCTGAGTTTTTCCAGAAAATCCATGGTAGCTGTATACTACTGTTTAAGAAACCTCCCCTCACGAACAAGCCATCTGCTAGATATGCAGATATGCACAGGTATGCAGTTAGAGGAACATCTGGTCTTCTGCAGTTCCAACTGACAGGCCATGTAATGAATGGGACATTAACATCCATTCACAGCCAGGCCCAGATATGACCTGTGCATTAGGTTTTATAGCTCTTAAAAATGGTCAGTATTTTTGCATACCTATGGCTAGATAATTTCTTGTTTCGCTAAATGATAGACTGCTAGCACAGAGTTTTTCAATGTTTTTTAGGTCAAGGACCAATCTTGCGTTAAGTCACTCTGTAGATCAGCATGTGTACTATAATAGTAGGTTATATTTATTCTGATTCGTTGTAAGTGCCGGTAGTAGTGATATGTTTTAAGTAGGATGAGTAAAATATTTTAATTCACTGACATTTGGCAGCTAGGTCTTTTAACAGTGCCATGTTTGTTGGATCCATTTGACCAGGTACTAACTTTGACACAAAAAGATACTGATATCTTGTGGCTCTCCATTTTGCAATATGACGGAACAATTCTGTTCAACCACGCACTGACTAGAAACTGCTTAATGCACTCGATAGTGCAACAATATACATACCTTTTTGCCACCTAACTGCGTGTAGGATTTTTAACACAATTTCCCACATTGTGTATGTCAGAAGCCTTGCTGTAAACAGCAAGGTTTTAAAAGTTATTCCCTACCCCATATGGCTAAACGTAAAGGTGCTTTTAATGTCACATACAGTGAAATTGGTTCTCTGCATTTACCCCATCGCCCTCAAGGGAGCAGTGGGCAGCCACTGTGCAGCGACCAGGGATCAACTCCAGGTATAGGCCAGTGCCGCTGGTCAATGGCACTGACAGGAGTTAACCTAACGTGTTTTTTGGATAGTGGGGCAAACCGGAGTACACGGAGGAAACCCACAAAGACACAGGGAGAACATGCAAACTCCATCCAGAGAGGCCGGGACTACCAGGTTTCGAACTCGGCTATCCACTGGGCCACTGTGTTGCCCAGTTATTATCTGACTGCTTTGTGCAGCCATGTTGAATTTACTAGTTTGTGTGATTTCTCTTTTTTTCTTTTTTTCTTTTTTTTTTTCTTGTGGTTGTTTCATGTGCAAAATGTATGTCTCAAGGGTTACGGGGGGGGGAAATCTATTATCTGCTCTAGTGCCTTATAATGACTGACTAATTAGCACCACAAAGACAAGTCCATAACTGTCAAGACATGGCTTAGACAGTTTCCCTTTAGGTTTGATTGATTGTGAAAATGATCCTTAATTAGGATAAAATGGTTAGGGGCAACTCAGGACACAATGAATCAAAAATATTGTAATTGTACTATGAAGGATGGGCTAAGCAAGGGTGAAACACACACACAGTTGTATTTGTAACCGCGTGGGCCCCGGAGGTAAATTACTGATTAAAGTACCTCCACTGGCCATTTCTGGGGATAGCTACACAGACCAAGTCCACATTGCACTATGATGGAACTCAGCCTTTGGTTCTAGATTGTCTACATGCATATAGAGTGCTTGAGGGAGGGAAGGATAGTACACTCACTCTCACCTTTATATCCAGATTTGCATTTTCATGCAGCTGGGATTGTTGATTTACATACGCAGGTACAAAAAACGCACACACATACGCATTGCACATCTGTCTTGCACATGAGCATATCACACAGTTATGAATATTGCAGATGTTACGGGCATGAGTGTCTCTGTGTGTGCGTCACACACACACACACACACCCACTGTACTCTGACACTGACAGTCACTGAAGGAATTCCAAGCAGCTCCTTAATCTAAACAAGTGCTGACTGAGGCTTAGATTGGACGCATGAGGCAAAGAGTGGGGGGGTGTTTGATGTGCAGGTGAGAGGGCAAAGGGTTTAGAGTTGGGCGGAGCAAATGAGGGGAAGGCAGACTGCCAAATGAAAGGGTGGAGTTTGTTTTATTTCCAAGTAGGGCTGTCGCGGTGAAAGAATTTTCCTTGCGGTGATACAGGTATGCTAAATAGAGCGGCATGCGGTATTATCGCTATATATTTGTTTTATGTGACGGAGAGCTTCCGAAATAGTGTGGTTCTGGGGCATAAACACAATTTCTAGGCAACGTGATCTCAGGTAAGACAATGGTCAACGACATATCGGCCCTATTTCCAAGTATGTCTTGGTGGGGGAAAAGGGGGAGCCCTAATAAGTTATGTTTTGATTTGAATCAGATAAATGTTTTCTTATCTTTAAGTTTGCCACATAAAGTGTGTTTTGCTGGGTACGTCCACCCCATCTCTGAGCCTGACTCCACCCACTACATCTACAATACAAGGAGCTAAGTGAGGGGAGGGGTTGAGAGGGGGGCCCCAATTAACATTTGAATTTTATAACGGATAAGCGTACTAAATGTTCCGATGAAAACCAGCCAGGTCCTGGGGTGTTTTTTTTTTTTTTTTTTTACGGGTATGACGTGTAGTTCTGTTTTCAGCCCATAAAATGGCGATTTTTATTAAACAGGAATTGTGTCAATATAACACCAGCATTAATGCGTCTCATCACGGATCAATCATATTACTTAGTTTACAGCTCAATGAACATAAATTTTTAGGGTGCAGTTACACGTTAATATTGCATCTTTCATTTTTGGTATAGATTATATGTGCATTATTATACCATACAATAACTCTTAAAACCGTTAAGAAACACCCCCACTTAAAGAGCTACTGACATTTAAAGGTAGAGTAAGCGATGCTGGAGAAATATAATTTGAACTATTCAAAACAAATATACCTCCCTCTCAGCTGTAAGGTGCTTCCTCAGGAGCTCCGCCCCCTTAAGTGTGTGTTGTGGTGCGGTCTACACCACTTTGTTTGTATTCCCATTTCAGACCAAGGGCTGTGTAGGTCTTTCTTTTTTCAGCACACCCTAATCTCTTAATGTTGATTAAGGAACACAGACTTGGAATGGGTTATCTTGTGCTTTGTAGTGGTTGGTGAGTAAACTGTGGCCTGCATTTTATTGATTGTTATTGTTCTGTTGCATGCAGCCATATTCTATTGTAGACATGTTTATCGACTACATTATTGATGCATTTGTTCCCTACCAATCAACAAAATCTATTTTCATGCACAGCTAACTTTCATGTCCATATTAAGTAACTTAAGTAACTTTTTATATAAATGTGAGACTGCTGCAGCATTTCTATCTGAACTACAGTACAGCGAACAGTGTTCTGCTGAAGTTTCAATGGTCTTTATTGTCCTACATATTTTTCCTGTCCTGTAAAATGAAGGAAGGGAACACCTTGTTCTCATTGGCTGATGAATTCCATGTATTAAACAGTTTGATTGGTCGTCTCTGGTCTTTCTGCTGTAGGTATGACTACAGAGAGATGCTGTTTAACTCTACCTTCTGTCTGGTACTTATCTCCTGTGTGTTTCTGCTGTAGGTATGACTACCTACAGCAGACTTAAAGAGACTTAAAGAGGGGTGAAACACCCAGGGGGACAAGGCCCTCTAAAGAAATTGGGTGGAAACCCAGACAATAATGTTTATTAATTCTATGGTTTTTACCTAGTTTTCCATTGTTTCTTATTTCTTCTTGTTTAATTTAATGTGTTCCCTTCATCCTTTGTTCAGATGTTATTAACTGTAAAGCACATTGAGTTGCACATTGTGTAAGAAAGGTGCTATACAAATAAAGTTTATTATTATTACAGAGAGATGCTGTTTAACTCTACCTTCTGTCTGGTACTTATCCCCTGTGCGTTTCTGCTGTAGGTATGACTACAGAGAGATGCTGTTTAACTCAACCTTCTGTCTTGTGCCCCGGGGGCGACGGCTGGGCTCCTTCCGCTTCTTGGAGGCCTTGCAGGTCAGTAGCATGCACTCACACACACACACACACGCACACACCAGGGCTCAACATTACACATGACTAGAAATGTCCCCACTGCGTTTGAAACTTGCCAGTTTCTACTGTCCATCCCTGCAACCATATGTTATAAGAGGTTTAGAAATGTGCGCTTCTGTGTAGGATCACTACTCAACTCTTGATTGGCCACCATCGTGTCGAGAGCTGGAGAGTTTATAATGTGATAATATTACTTTGAAGTCTTGCATTTTATGCAATGCACCCTCCCAAGGTCCGTAATGATGTAATCACTGCCATTGATGCTAAGCAATGCTGTGCTGCAATTTGTATTGATCTAGCTAAAGCATTTGATGCAGTGACCCACTCCATTCTCATGGATCAGCTAGGAGGTATTGGTGTTTCCAAGCAATATTTGGTTTTCTAACTACTTGACTAATAGAGTGCAAAGAGTTAAAGCCGAACACCTGCTATCTCCGCCCCTCACTATCTCGAGGTGTGCCTCAGGGCTTGGCACTAGGCCCAATGCTGTTTTCAATGTATGTTAATAACATTGCTCAGACTGTTGGAAACGCCTTTATCCACTTGTAGCTGATGACACAGTTTTATATGCCATAGGTCCCTCCACTGAACTTGTGTTAAAGACTTTACAACAAATCTTTACAAATCTAACAAGTATTTGAACATCTTAAACTTGTTCTGAACACCTCCAAAACTAAGGTCATGTGGTATGGTAGGGAGAATGTCCTGTACTATAACTACCTCTAGGGTGTAGAGCTTGAGGTTATTACAGTTTACAAGTACCTGGGTATTTGGTTGGGCAATAACCTTTCCTTCTCATTTTACATCCCAATGCTGCAGGCCAGAATTAGAGCTGGACTTGGTTTTCTATAACGTAACCATTCATCCTTCAACTCTGCGGCTAAGCTTACCCTTGTTAAAATGACAAATGTGTGTTTGATTATGGTGATGTCATCTACAGACTGTCTGGAAAGGTTTTCTTGGATCACTTGAATGTACTGTATCATTATTAGATTAGCAACAAATGTCCATACAGGACACATAAATGTACTCCGTACACCACTGTAGGCTGGTCATCTTTGCAGACTTGGCACAAGATGCACTGGTTGCTAATAGTCTATAAAACTCTCCAAAGTCTCACTAGGGTTTGGTACCGCTCACATTTTAATCGATGCCGGTCCGGTACCACAAATTCAGTACCGGTACTTTACTCACTGTAATAACATTACAGTCATTTAATGTTGCCTGTGGAAGAAAAAAAACGCCTTACTGACTCTTTACAAATGTGTTTTTTGTAATTGTTGTAATTGTTTATCTTTGCATATTTGTGCGCTCCAGTGCGTGCCTATACTTTGTGTAAAAAGCAGAGTGAACATGCGTTGTGCACCCGCCATAGGTGATACTATCTTAATGCGCTGCGCTGTTGACTTTAGACGAGGTTTTTGCTGGTCTATCACTATCTGCTGCCTCAAGATAGCAATGTACTATTTTTTTTACTTTATTTGCTTTTTTAAAGATGGTTAGAAGTATGTTTTATGGTAACCTATTACTGCCATGCAACGCATTTAGTATTGGAACTGGTTTTCACAAGTTCGAATGAAACCAGTGACACAGCATAACATGAGACCCCATGCATGGATTTGCTGATAGAATTTTGTACTGGTGAGAAATATGGGCACATAAGAAAGTGCTGCTTTGTTAGTTGAGATTACTGACAAAACTATAAACTAGTGATTTCTGCTGCTACAGTGGTGTTTATGGAAGTCAAAAGAATATTACTTTACTGCTTTCAAAGAACAATATATCATGTTTTGTGTGGCTGAAATGTCAACCACATTCTGTTCAAGTTGAAATAGTTCATAGTTAATGTAACATGAAGTTACACGGTGTCTGCCCAAGGGCTGCTGTGGCCAAACAAAAGGGCCATTAATCAGCGCCGGAGGATGGAAAAAGTGATACTATGGAGTTCTCCTCTGTAACTCTCTATATCCAGCCATTCATCGTTATGGTGTAGCCACTGTTAATGCATCTGCCTCTGACTCACTGTCTTCAGCTGCATCTGATGTCTTCTTTTTCCCTTAGTCATATTCCTCCACATTGCTCCCTCCTTTACTTGCTGGGGAATGGAGACATGCAGAGAATAAGTCCAAACTTCTCATGTTCTTTTTTTGTTTTATCTGCATACCAATCTTTGTTTCCCCCTCAACCCTCGTTGCCTTTCTATTTCTGCTCTGCATTTGTTTAAATATTTTAGTTTTTTGGAATATGGCATATGACTTTTGCAGTATTAAATTATGCTACACATGCAAAAAAATATCCTTTCAGTGCCACTTTCATATATTGACAAAGAAAAAACCTAATGGATAACCTTTTGTTTATTGCATGCAACATATAGATAGAATGATGTCTCGCAACATTACAATGATTCAGTTTCCCCAAACTATATCATTTTGCTTATCAATAATGTATGTGATGCTGGGATTTCACTGTAATCTGAGCAGTTATATACTTAGCCTGAGCTGAACTGCAACCAAATCCTTTTATGTCTGAAGATAAATAAATGACTGGACATGGTCATAGGTGTGGGTTGGGACACCCTGAGAAGTCAGTCATTGGATGATTCTTTGGAGAGGGAGGGGGGGGGGGGGGTGTGGGTCGTCGTGAGAATCTGGTTTTATAAAACAGAAATGTACTTATAACCCCCTTATAACCTCCCCACAATGGTATAGTTCACTATCTATGCTATATTAAAGAACGCGGTTCATAAACGATGGCAATTTTAATTTTGATGACTTTTGTGGCTTTTTGAGACCGTTTTACTTCTGCATGCAAGTTGAATCATCATGTTATGCCATCATGTGCTCCCCGAATGTTTGAGAGGACTTTATATATGGAGGCTTTAAAGAACATAGCAGGACATAACCCAAAGCCACATCTTTGTGTGTATGTGCCACAAGGCAGGTAAATGTTCCAGGTTATAATTGTCATAGGATGTCGGGAGTCACATTAGTAAAGTAATGGCCCAGTCATCCAACCGGCCAACTGCTGTGCGAGTCAATTAAAGGCACGATAGGCACTGTCATCGGCGGTCATGAGGCAGCCGTTATGTCAGTCCTTCACTCCATACACATTCAATTCTTGTTGCTTATTTACTTATGTACTGTTTACTGTACTCTGTGTGTACAAGGCTGTGTGTGTGTTATAATAGCGTGCGTTAACACAGCTGTGAACTGATCCCTCACTGAGAGCAGATTGGCAGGGGAGGATCAAGGCAGGGTTTCAGCAGGTTGCTGCCATAGCTAGTGACACTGAAGGAATTACACTGTGAGCACTGTGTGTGTGTGTGTTTGAGAGAGTGAGTTTCTTAGGCTAGGCCAATCGGTGAGCGGTACCAGTTTAACAGATTAGGGCCAGTCGAAGTAGGCAGGGACACCTGAACTAGAGGACTACACCACCCACACTGCTTTAGGCGAATGGGTTTGCTAGTGCGTGCACGCATCCATGCACTCAAGTGCGCTCGTAGCCTTGATGCCAATTGGTGAAATGATCGCTTATCAAATATCCCAATGCGCTTTCCCTTCCGTATTGAGAATAATGGGCTGCCTCAGTTGTGTACAGCCATGAGGGATTTCTGCAGTTTTGCCATTAATGGGAATTCGCTGAGTGATCTTGGCCCTATTGACTAAGGGGGACAGTATCTGCTGCCACTGTCTCCCTTCTGCTTTTTCCAATCTGTCCTCACTTCTACCGTCGGCACGGCATCGCTTCAAAATAATTCTGCTGCTCCGGTCGTTTCAGAAACCACGCGCTTAAAGGTGAAGTTCACAGCTTTTTTAAAGACAGATGGTGCTCTCATTCAGCGGCTTGACACCGCTGATCGAACGCATCTAATGGCATCTCGCACTACAAAAGGATTCACTGTCAATAACGTAACCTATTCCACATGCCATATGTTTGATATGCTTTTTACCTCTTGGCCATTTTGTGTGTTTTGCATACAGGCAGCTTGCGTACCGGTGATGTTGAGTAACGGCTGGGAACTTCCCTTCTCAGAAATCATCGACTGGAATACAGCAGCTGTAATTGGGGATGAAAGACTGCTATTACAGGTATACAAGTAAATGGGTTTACTGTTCATAGAAACAAAGTGCTCTTTGTTATTCAATTCCAGTACTGACATTGATACTCCTGTGTCTTGACATGACAATTAAATAAGAAATATTATAGATATCTATGGCCTGACTGAGTACCTGATTTCATTAAATAAATCAAACCAAGTGAAATCAGTATGCATCTGATTGATTGAGAAGTATCAAGGCCGCCGCCCACTGAAGGCGTCGACGCGCGTCAAGTGACGACAAGATGTTAGAACTAGTTGGTGTTAACGGGGCACCGCCCACTGGCAGCGTCTGACACACGTCGACGCCAGTTTATAAAGCAGTTCTATTTCTTGGGCGTCAAGCCATAATCATGCATTGAATACCTGCAGGTTTATGAGCTCCTTCGTCAATTTGATTTTACCTTTCGAACGTTGCGTTCCTTGACGCGCCGCAGAACGACGCCTTCAGTGGGCGGCGGCCTTCAGACATCCAAATGAGAACTGTTTTCAACTGCTCTCAACATATTGGGTGTATTGTTTAAAAGGTTTTGATTTTGAACTAAATGTAATTGAATGATTACATAATGTGTCTTTCCTGTCAAGATTCAGTAAAATTATTAAGACATGACACTCCATTGCCCTTCTTCAATTCACTGAAATTGTTGCTATGTCTGCATTCTCAAAATACTGTGTATCATGTTGCCTGGGTGTTAGGCCAGTAGCAAATGGTGATCGCTTCCTTTACTGTCCATATCATATTAACCCTTGTTGTGGTGCCTCCCAGATCCCCTCCACCGTGCGCTCCATCCACCAAGACAAGATCCTGTCCCTCAGACAGCAAACCCAGCTTCTGTGGGAGGCCTACTTCAACTCTGTGGAGAGGATAGTACTTACAACACTAGAGGTAGGCTACATGCATACTCACTCAAACTCCCCATCATAGGCAGTATTTTGTGTAACATTTATAAAAAGAAAACACGTTTTTACTTGTTTATTTTAGTACTAAATCAATGAAAATGAAAATTAATTATAATTGTCAAGAAGGAATAGAAAAGCAATACGTACAGTATTGTCTACAATAGACTATATCTCATAAGCGTAGCAGTCGAATGTGCACTGCGTGGATTAATCTGGCTCAGAACACCCTGGACTCACTCTATTCTATTGTTTCTCATTAAACTTTGACTAGCATGCAAGTGCAGATCCTGTACTTGCTGTTCTTTGCGATAACCGCAGTGAAACCGCTGCGGACTGGAGTGAAAACCGAGAGGGCGGATGTGAAGTGTTTAACAGTGATGTTGAGTGTTTGAGGCTGTCAGTTTTTTTTCTTCTTTTTTTTCCCCCCCCCCTATCCTGTGGCTCGCCTATCAATCATGTCAGCGGTTTGTTCCTGTCAGAGTCCATTTATCTGTATTTGGCTTTGTGTGTCCCAGCCTTCCATATAGCTACTATGCTTCAGTTTTACCCACACACGCGCACAGAGAAAGGAATTATGTAGTCATGGGGAAGGGGTACAGGGGGCTCAGTGTAGAAGTAAAAACTATTTGTATGGATGCCTGTATTTTGTGTCGGCAAGATTTTCTTTCTCATGCTATCAAAGATGGATGGGAGCTGGTGTTGAATGCAGGTCATGAAAACCACATTTGCGCCTGCAGTGAATCCTAAAATACAACCAGCTACTACCACTACTTCACCAAATGAATTGATTTCTACAGGACCATAGGATATCACAATATACTTGCTAATCTGCTGGGGGTGGCTGATGGATGCATATATAGAAATGGCCTGAACTTTCCAGCCCCAGTCAGTGTTGCTATTTTTGAAGGAGCCTACACAGATACATTGTTACATGTTGTGTGACTGGCTACAGTTTTCACCACTGAATGCTATCCTTAGATAGTGTTACATAGGCCAAGCCCAGGGGAGACGGTCAGGATGCTAGAAGGCAGAACTGGGGTTACGTTGTCAACAGGCTAAGGTTACAGCCGCAAGGCGCTAATCTTCAATCTGTTTTCTATATCCACATTCTGACCTTGTTGCGTTAGAAACAAGGGTAAGCAGACTGATTAGAGATCCAGTGTACTGTTTTACTGTAGGTCCATCTTAGGCCTGTTAGCTAGCTGTCAGTTGCAAGGAGTTCTTAATATTTTAGTGTCAATTATGTAGTTTGTCTCTAGGTAGTGATAAATTAAATTGTGTGGTCTGTATTGCTAATTTCTTGTTATATTAGTGACTTGATACGAACCAGAACTATTTCTAATAGAGTGGATTATGAAGATAGTTAAATAAATTTAAAACGTATACAGTATATATTATAGAAAAATAGTATGGTGGAGAGATGTCTGCACACTGGCCTGGGAACACCTTGGGATCCCTCAGTCAGAGCTGGTTAATGTGGCTCAGGTTAGGGAGGTTTGGGGTTCTCTGCTTAAGCTGCTGCCCCCGCTAATAAGCGGTTGACCATGGATGTAAAAATAGTATTGTTTGTATTGTTTTTCCATTGAATTGCCATGTTTTAAGAATGTCAGCTGCTAATGCTATACTCTTTAGCATTACCTTGCTTGAAAGAGAAGACTGGAGTAGAGGAGGATGAATCATTTTACTTTAGTCTTATGTTTAGCTCTTAACACCATGTTTGGTCTCCATAGAAACCAGGTGCACATACAGTAGTTGTACCTTTTCCTCCAAAGCAGTTGGTATATGGCCAAATTCTTCTTTCGTTCTTGTACCAGAATGTTTGGAGGCAGGGTTTAATGGTTGATATAGAGGAGCAGTTTAGTGTAATTACAGTATGGTAAACTTTTTGAAAATGCAATGTAATTAATGTTAGCACATCAAAAACCCTCCAAGCCACTGGTTTTGATAGAATTCAGCCTCCAGAGATATTGTGTCCTCCTCACAGACGGGCTTAGTGTCCACGCCTTGCACTTTCCTAGATGTAATCTCACAAATAAGTGACAGGCTTTCTTCTGTTTCTCCAGTCAATCAGCAATGTTCTCCTGGCTTGCTTCTTTTTCAGTCTTATAATTTGAAGCATACTGCAATTTTCGTAGCCATCTTGTTTTCCATTTGTCTTTGGTACTTATTATCTGTTTAATTTTCCATTTCATGGGCAGCATGGTCTAGTGGTCTAGCTGGGGAACAATAGTCTGACCGGGGAGGGGAGAAGAAAAGATTTGGGGAAAAAATGTTTTTTGGAGATTATTCTTAATTTATGTACTCAGTAAGAGCTACTGGGTACTTTTAAACATGTTACACTGTAAATAACATTTCTAGTAGGTATGCCGGTGGATTCAAACTATGGACCCCAGTGTTCTATACTGGTAGCTACACATAAGAGTGCCTCCAGATTCAATACAATTTATTAAGATACAGTATATATATATTATGTATATTTACTTATTTATTAATAATTTGTTTCTGCTGTGTATTAATTATAACTTTTTTCCCTCCTCTTACATTTAGGCCCACTATTATTATCCTATCTGCCACTCCCGTAATTATTTGTAAAATAAATTCTACTAACTAATCTACTGTGTTTACATAAACAATATATGTATGTATGTGTATGTATGTATATGTGTATGTATGTATGTATGTATGTATATATGCATGTATGTATATATATGTATATATATATATATATATGTGTGTATATATATGTGTGTATGTGTATATATATATACACATACATATATATATATATGTGTGTATATATATGTGTGTATGTGTATATATATGTGTGTATGTGTATATATATATACACATACATATATATATGTATGTGTGTATATATATATATGTGTGTATGTGTATATATATATACACATACATATATATATGTATGTGTGTATATATATATGTGTGTGTATGTATATGTATATATATATATATATGTGTATATATATGTATATATATGTGTATATATATGTATATATATATGTGTGTATATATGTATATATATATGTGTGTGTGTGTATATATATGTGTGTGTGTGTATATGTATATATATACACATACATATATATGTGTGTGTGTGTGTGTATATATACACATATATGTGTGTGTATATATATATATATGTATGTGTGTGTGTGTATATATATGTGTATATATATAGATGGATGGATGAAAAGAATTACTATTTACTGTGGCAGATGGGATAATAATAGTGTATATATTTAAACATTTATTTTCTTAAATAAATTAAGTTTAAAAGTAAACATAACAAAATCGACACTAACTAAACAAATGTTCTTTTTATTCCTCTTTCGTGGCTGTGCGGTTTATAGACCGCAATCTCAGCCTTTGTATTGTCTGCAATCTGTCTTTTTCAATTAAATTCAAAACACTTAGTCCATACACACAATATTTAAATGATACATAATACATAATTGTTATACTTATTATAATTTTAAAAACAGAATACAAGGGTGATGTATACAGTACATAGTGATTATATAATTGTATAATCTATTATAATTAGACATGATTATTCGGGTAACATAATTAAGGCAGTACCGTAATTTCCCGGCTATTTTAACTATTTTTGTTATTTTTTTAAGGTAATTAATTATACATCCAAAACTATAATTTGTTGCTATGGTAGTAGGACAATCTGACAAGGTTATGGCTTTTCACATGGGAAGTGACATCCCACTCTCCGTCCCACCCGCCTCTCACGTGAAAGGCAAATACACTGCAGAGTCTGGTTTTGAGGTAACCATGACAACAGAACAGTAAATGGTAAATAAATGGGCACATTTATATAGCGCTTTTATCCAAAGCGCTTTACAGTATTTCTGCCTGACATTCACCCAGTCACACACACATTCATACACAGATGGTGATTGCTGCCATGCAAGGTGCGACCAACCACTGGGAGCAGTTAGGGGTTAGGCATCTTGTTCAAGGATGCTTACAGGTAGGTCAACACCGGGGTTTGAACCCACGACCTTCCGGCTAGAAGCCCAACCATCCTGTCCCACAGTAAGCAAACCATGTAAATGAACCAAAAGATGGATGTACAGTATTAACAGTCTCTAACATATGTGATGAATATGATATGCATGCAATTTGTGCATCTTCTTACATCGTTTTAAAAATTATTTTAAAACAACTTTAGGCTATGTCCAATGTACATGTCAGCGTATTTTGCGCTTTCTTCATTCATTCTGTCTGGTATGGTCTGGTGTAGGCTACAGTAAAAGTGTGTGTTTTGGGATTATGGGATTTGAACACACAGGACAAGATAGGGTTGAATGTCCTGCTCAAGGGCGACGATAGAAGGAAGATGCATCAGATATAATGGACCAATTCTCATTTTTAAATCATCCAACCTGGGATTGGAACTACCAAAATGAACCATTTCCCTTTTTTTTTCTTCTATCTCTTCTTCTTAATTTTGCTAAGTTCTTATAATGTTGCTGTGAAAAGCAGACAGACAGACAGGTAATTTGACCAACAAATAACATGAGTGGACACTATCTTGTTTGCTGAATTAGATCATCCAGGACCGGGTGTTGCAGCATAACTCAAGGAGTAACCTGATGTGGAATAGCTTGCCTGGTGGGCTGTTCACCCTGCCACAGTACTCTACCTACCTGGGAGACTTCCCCTTTTACTACGCTCAGCTGGGTGAGTGCTGGATGCACCCGTACGTATACATGTGCGCATGCGTACACACACACTATATTATATGTGGATATGCTGGGTGAGTACTGTAGTGGATGCATCCATATCTGCGAGCGCGCGCACACACACAAAATATGTGGAATTAGTGCTGGGTGGTATATCGTTTCATCCGGTATACCGTTTTTTATTTCCCATACGGTGTGATTTTTTTCCCACATACCTCCATGCTGCTGTTGTTCAATATTGTTTTGTATTGAGTGGGGACCCATTAACCGAGCATACCCTTCTTACCAACAATGCATGATTAATTACCCTGAACTTACACTCTTTAACATGGCAAAACCCAATGGCACACACATTAGCGTAACAGAAAAGTACTAGCGTTATTGTTTGTCGGCGTTGAATCCGACAACCGGAATCGCAAACGCTATTTAACACATGTACTGCTGTTGAGGTTGAGTAAGTTACCAACAGTAACAGCTTGACAAACTTGGCAATGTATTGTCTTTTGGCTGCATTACCGTTTACATTATGCAACTGCATACTGATTCTAAAGTATATTACGGTATGTAATCTTGTAGAGCCAAGCAAACCCGATAGCAATCAAAGCCTTCACATAGGCCTATCTGCTGAAATTTAAATGTTTTGATATTCTATCCTAAAATTAGAATAAGCCTAAACTACAAAACTAAAGGCCCAGACATGCCGGAAAATTATACCAGGATATACTGTGAAACTGGTATGTTTAAAAAAAAAAAAAAAAGTCATTTCAATTTTTGCTCATACTGCCCAGCACAATGTGGGATACCTAACCTATACATACAAACTAATCATTTTCAGAATTCCTGGATTAAATATACAGAAAATGCATTTTAACATACCACTCTTTAACATTTGATTGCTATTCATTTTCATTCAGAAAGCTGTTCGTCCAGATGGCTTAACGTGTGTGTTGCTTTACATGGCTTTGAGTCTCTTCATCTTATTCATAATTTGCAGAAAGAGCCACACCAATTAGGAGTGCAGGTTGCCATGCCTTCCATGCTCTGCTGGGTTAATTGGACAGATATCAGGCTTGGTGCTTACATTGGGGTTTTGTTCAGTGGCACCTTTCCTTAATCAGCCTAATTACTTAGTCAGCCTTAAACAAGCAAGCATACAAGCAAAGTATTATTAAAAAGGTTTTAATGTTGCATGACTCACTTTTGTCTGTGATAGATACGTAATAAGAAAAGCAAACAAGTTCAGTTTGAGAAGAGATTAATAACTGAGCTTGAAATTAATGAATGGAATTAATTTTAGTGGTTTGAGGTACCAACCAATTTATCTCCTGCATTATTTGGTTTTGGGCTTTCTTTATATTGTAAAATCTTTTGCTGATATTCCATTATATACTATATAGTTGAAGTAACTGTTTAAATGCTAGGACAATTAATGCTGCATATTTGTTTCAGGCATTAAACCATCTCCTAAGTTCACCGCAGTCATTCACGTGGTGACACCACTGGTCTCCCAGTCCCAGCCAATCATGAAACTGCTTGTGTCTGTGGCCAAATCCCAGTATTGTGCCCAGGTAACACTACAATGACCTGAACATAATTATGTTACTGTACTCCTTTCAAGCTATGGGTGATAGACTTTTTGTTTTGTTTGTTGCAGTCTCTCTCTACATTTTCTTTTTGAATAATACTCTAAAAATGTAAAATGAAGAGTTTTGCATTTTAAACTGTCATGCTATCTTGAAGTTGTTAGTGGTTATTTTTCACCGTGTCGCCTGTAGCTCTCTTTGATCTGCAGACGGTGCAGCACTTCTGAAAATAGCCCTGTTGTAGCGGGAGGAAGTTATTTATTTAGCTTCCACACAAATCAGTGGTTATTGATCTTTAGCTCTAGGCAGGTTTTGCAAAGCCGGAAACTGACATGAAGGAATTCATTGTGATGTATGACTTATCGGTTGAACATGGGTGCATACATTAATCATGTAACGCTTGAAGTAGTATTTGGTTTATTATTGCCGGATTGTGATGTATTTTTTCTTGTCTTGTCCTTCACCCGGTAGGTGATAGTCCTGTGGAACTGTGACAAACCGCTCCCTGCAAAGCTCCGCTGGCCTTCCACATCAGTCCCTGTCATTGTAATTGAAGGGGAGAGCAAGGTAAAAGAAATACTGTTTATTTGTTCAACATTCTATGAATTATTTATTTGTTTAATCAGTCGGTATTGTGTGCCTGGGATAACATGCCTCTGTGACAGTTAAAAGTTAATTAAGCATCATTAAAACATGATATTCATTTTACGAATATCTTTGCCAATTTTATGTAAATTAGCTACTTGTCTCTGTGTCACAGTTCCACCAGACAAACCGTGGTGTTGGTTTAGGATGTTAGGGTTTTATACCCAATATCAAACAAACTGTATGATTAGAAATATGCAACAGTAGTGTCAGTAGTTTAATTTCTGAGTATATGTCTAACACATAAATGACAGGTAATTACTGTTCTCACTCCATTCAGTGCTCAGCGGCACATCACCGCAGTCCAAAGTGAAAGTAAATTGTAGGCTTCTCAGAGAAACACAGCTTAATCCTTTGTTTTGGCACAGGCATATTGGACTGTATAAGCGCTAATTAGAGAAATCACTTTTTATTGTGATACTTGTCGATCAGTGCGTCATGCTAAAAATGAATTAGCGCCTTTTGTCAGCCTGTCATTTTGATTATGCTAGCGACAGTTTTAAGATGTCTCTGACAGGTTTCTACATTAAGTGTTTTACATTAGTGAAATGTAAAACACTTTGTCACCCAGACCTGAATGTTTTGGTGTTCTGCTTGCGCGCGTGTGTGTGCGCGTGCATGTGCGTGTGCGTGTGCGTGTGCGTGTGTGTGCGCGTGTGTGTGTGTTTTTTTTTGTGATCCAGGTAATGAGCAGTCGCTTTCTGCCCTACGACAATATTCCTACGGCTGCTGTGCTAAGTCTGGATGAAGACACAGTGCTCTCTACCACAGAGGTCGGGCAACAAGAACAAACGCACCTGCACTGAACTGGTGTGATTAGTTTGATGCGTTTGCTACTAATCTTAACGTTCGTTGTGTATTTGTCCAGGTGGACTTTGCGTTCACAGTGTGGCAGAGTTTCCCAGACAGGATAGTGGGTTACCCAGCACGCAGCCACTTCTGGGACGGCAACAAGGAGCGTTGGGGTTACACTTCCAAATGGACCAATGACTACTCTATGGTACTGACTGGAGCCGCCATCTACCACAGGTACCCTACAGACTATTGACCTTGGTTTAACAATCAAACGTCTTCTTTGGTTTGGTCTTTTCTTGAAGTAGATTTTATTTATTAGTATTTTAGAATATGTTGACCTAATTTGACCTTACTTTCGATGCAAATATGTATTTCTGCCCTCCCTAGATACTACCACTACCTGTACACCACCTACCTACCTGTCAGTCTGAAGAGCATGGTGGACCAGATGTCAAACTGCGAAGACATCTTGATGAACTTCCTGGTGTCTGCCATCACCAAGCTACCGCCCATCAAGGTCACCCAGAAGAAACAGTACAAGGAAACCATGATGGTGCAGGTGAGGAGAGACCTACACTTGGTTAAATTTTTTTTTTTTTGGGGGGGGGGGGGGGGGGGGTGTGTAGGATCATGTGTCGACTGCTTCCGTTTTGGCACCAGAGTATTTCCATATGTAGTGTAGACAATGCATAATAACTGAGCAGAATCTCCCCGCCTTATATAATTTCCACTGTAAACATTATGATGTATAAAAAATTAAAATAAAACCAATTGCAACTGGACAAAGCAATCATCCACCATTTCCTGTTCTTCCATGCTCCCTTGTAGACTTCCAGGGCGTCTCGCTGGGCCGACCCGGACCACTTTGCCCAGCGTCAGACCTGCATGAACAAGTTTGCCAGCTGGTTTGGCAGCATGCCACTGGTCCACTCTCAGATGAGGCTGGACCCGGTCCTCTTCAAGGACCAGGTGTCTATACTGCGGAAGAAGTACAAGGACATTGAGAGGCTATAACCCTTCCCCAAATGGGTGGATGTGTGCACTAAGATGAACAGGGCCCCTTCCACTAAGAGATGACTACATGGAGAATGAGCGGGCACAGGGGGCAATGGGGGAGAGGAGGGACAGAACATTGACAAACGAGTTGGAGGCCAGCCCAGTTTGTCCTCACCTCTTCCCCTTTCCCTCACATTCCCACCACTGAGGTCATCTGTGGGGTCAAGAGACCTATTGGGGTCTAATGTGACCTTTGTGACGAACAAGGTTGTGTTTGGCTATTTGGCTGCTGCAAGCACACAGTTGTGTGACAGATGTGTTCCATGGCCGCTACTCGCAGAGGACGGTAAAACTCAGCTTGAAGTGGTTCAGGTCACTAAGAGATTTGCTGCAGCACAGTAGCGGCAAGCAGCCCTTGAAAAAGATTGTGTGGTCTGCTTTGTATACTATGCACAGGTTCAAGAGAGATTTTGCAGCCATGATATTAATAATAATCATGACGATAAAACTATTTTGGATGCATTTTTAGTTATTTTTCTAATACATTAAATGAACGGCTAGCATAATCTCTCTTTACTGTCTTAATTAGAAGACAGTCACAAGTTGGGTGAAGAGAAGACCTTCAGCCACTGCGTTATGACTGATGATGTGATTCACAGTGCCTCAAGTTTAGTTTGTGAAATGTTGGGATCTTTGTGTCCTGATATGGACTTGGTGCGATTGAGTGCATTTATCTTGCTGCTTCCTGTAAATTTGTATGACCCCCCCCCACCCCCCCAAGAACTTTTCAGTTTCACTTTATTTTTTCTGGATTTATTTTGTTTAGCCAGATGAGCATAGTAATTTAAAATGTTGAAGTTACTGTCCAGAATGTACAAGAAGCCCACTTTTCTGATAACACATTTAGCCTTAAAGAGTTGTGGTGGCGACTATCCACATAAACCTCACCAAAGCCATTGATTAATACACTAATCATTGTCCTGCTTACTAAGTTAAGAGGATCTCACATGCATCATGTCATCAAATTGTCTGCTTTGTGTTCTGCTTTGAGGGGATCTATATGATGTGGAATGATAACGAACATGTCAACTTAGGGAAGCATGTGAATTGCTTTGCCTGAAGGTGACTGAAGCTTGCATGTAGATGAGCCAACCAGTGGTCAGTCTTTAAACACTAATATACTTGGGGGGGGGGGGGGGGGGGGTAAAACAAGCGGATAAAACAACCGGCTAAAGCAAGGGGCAAAACCAAGCGGCAAAACCAATTGGCAAAAGCAATTGGCAAAAGCAAGTATTTTGTTA
>JAODUK010011860.1:0-26149 GCA_027564635.1 Typhlichthys eigenmanni | reverse complement strand
ACGGAGCTAAACACACTGAGTAACACGGACTTAAACACACTGAGTAACACGGAGCTAAACACACTGAGTAACACGGAGATAAACACACTGAGTAACATGGGACTGAATTGGCTACTACTACCACTAATTACCTAAACACAAACACGGGACTAAAGAATGGTAAAAGAACTAGCAACAGACAGGGTTTGAATATAAACAAAAAACAGGTGAAACCATTAATCATATCAAAACACAAAGCAACAAGGGACACACACCCATGACTGGAACATTCATGTAACAAAAAGAAAACAGACAACATGAATAACAGGGTGCTGTTTTACAGCTCTGGGCAGTTACGAAGAAAGCCAATCCAAAGCCAAACATCTCAGAGAAAACAAATACACTTGATGGTGGTAGATTGTCTCCAGAAATGGTAGTTTGGAACTGACACAAGTCATAACTGTGAAGCAGGCATGAAATGTTAGGCCACAGTCGGACACTTCAGCTGCTGAATGTGTGTGACTGTGATTATGTATCTCAGAGACTCTATCAATGTTATCAATCTGACGCATGTAAGGTATCACTAGAAGCCTGTAAATTCAACAGATAGAAAATGTGGGAAACTCTAAACCTTTCCCAGTGTGGATGAACGAATGAATGAATTAATTTCTTTACACACACCATCTGGATTACTTACACAACATATAGTGTATCACATAGTGTACCACAGAACAACCAACCCATTTGTATGATTTGCTCTAAAGATCAGTAACTTGTGAAGCAGCTGGTCAGATGTAAGCCAATGATTTCTAGATGAGCTCTCAATGGCTCTGTTTGTGTAGGTTTATAAACGGGTGCGCACGAAACAAGACTAGTTTGTATAGGAGTGAAAAATACTGCATACTCCTCCTGACAGTAGGTGTTGTTTTACTATTACTATTACTTTTACCTCTGAAGATGTCAAGCTAAATGTTGTTCTAAAGCTTCCCGTTACATGCGAGGTATTCAGGCATGCAGGTTGTCTAACCCACAAGACACAGTCCAGAGGTTCACCCTCGGCGGAGACAGTTCTGTGGTGTGGCGTTGGGGTGTTTAGTGCGGGGGCGTGGGCGCTGATGTTACAGAAGGAAAGCTCATTAAGGCTGCACTTTGGTGGCATCAGCAGAAATCTCTGGGAGGCTCCAACAGTTATAGACTGCACCGTTTGTTATTCATCAATTAAGCCATGATAGCTGAAGGAGTGTGCGTGTGTGTGTGTGTGTGTGCGTGCACGTGCACATGAAACACGCTCTTCGTTATCCATGAACGTCACAGCAGAGAGGGAACCCTTGCTCTCCCTCATGTCTGAGATGGTGAATCAGCATTAATTATGTTTTTTTAGTGCGTGCGGTATAGCTCAAGTAGGGGATGACACCAAACCTCTGTAGCCAACGACAACATCATCCTAATTAATTCCGGGAAATCCTATGTGTACTGCCCACTATGTGTCGGGAATGTCAGTTTGCTCTGGGCCAACCGCCCCCCCCCAAGAAACAAGCATGATATGGGCTAGTGATGCAGATATTACACGCTGCTATTTGCCCAGATTGGTGCGAATGTGTTTTTTTCACCTGGCCTCCACCTGGAGTTTCAAACCAACTCCATTATTGTTGCTTCTACTCTACTCTTTCATCATGGTTTAGCATGCGGTGCGATGGGCTTTCCAGCCCTTGTCTTGTTATTTCTGCGGCTCCCTGGACATTGAGGCCAGTCTAAATATTTGTGCAGGAAGCATGTGAGAGGTCTCGCAGGCTTCTGAACGACAGGCCGGGTGGGCGTTGTAGGTTAGCCATGTGTCCTTCGGGTCCTCACAGTTTGGGCTGGGGAACATTCAGGTCAAGGATGCCTGTCGCTAGCTTACCTTTCTCTGTGCGTGTTTAAAAAAATAATCTGATACTTCTACACAGCCTTGGCTCCGTAAATAGCAGCACAAACAAAGTGTGCCACATCAACAAAGCCGCGGTAGTATACGCTTTGCTTCACAATGCCTTTCGACGTTTGGAGTGGCGCCGCGAAGGGATATTGTTTTGATTTGAGCTCGAAGTTAGCAAGCGTTCTCGAGAATGACTGACCCTGCCTTTAATCGATAAAGCCCTTGTTAGTTGTACAGTGGCAATCACTGCTTTAATGAACACGCCATGACAGATATGTGTGGAGCGCCAGGATTGATACAGTGGATCAGATTTAATGAATGCCACTTGTACAAGTTAGCAGGGTATCAGGCCAAAGAGAGACGCAACAAACTGAGTGCTAGACTCATAACTATGTGAGAGATAAAGCAGTACAGTGGACCTTGACAGAGAAAAGGCCATCGCTACAGTGAGGATTACAGGCCAGGGTGAATTACTTTACACACACTGTGTGCAGTATGAGCACCTCTCACTCATTTGTGTACGGAATGTGTGTTGTACACTCTGGGGCAGGCATAGAGGGTAGAGTGGGGTGACAGGTGAATGAGAAGCAACTGGTTCGAACCCTGCTAACTGGCCAAATGCTGAGGTGTCCCTGAGCAAGACACCTAACCGTAAGTTGTTAAATGGCACCTTGCATGGCTGACACCACCAGTGGTGTATTAATGTGAGGCGATCCTGTGTTGGGCTCACCTATGGGGCTGTAAAAGCCAGTGCCTGCTGTTGGTGATGTGTGGCATTGTACTTGTAATGCCGTTTCAAACGTGAAAGACAAACTGACAAAGCAGTTTAAAAACCTGCAGAGGTTCAAAGATCTTTGGTGAATTTGACTAAATGTGTATTACCTTACAAATAGCTTGCAATGGCTGACTTTACCTTTAAATCACACTCCCTGTTTGTAATCAGTTTCTCTGTTCTTTGTTTTTGATTAGCCACGCGTATGTGTGCGTGGGGGGACAACAATGTGCTTGTTTTGGTCTGAGACGCCTCCTAATCATGAATGAACTGCTTAAAGAAACATTATCCCTGGTTAACTCAACGTTTTACATTCTGACCATTCTAACCGCATCAGTGGTGTGAAATCTGGTGAGTGAAACATGTTGAGAAATGTATTGATTTCCCTGCTACTCACTCTCAGGTTCAGTAATCGTAACCTCTACCCATTCCCTAACAGTCAATAAAGCATTCTACTAAGTTTCTACTGGGAACTCACTATTTTCCATTTTCTGACTTGATTGATTTTTTGATTGATCTCCCGCTTCGAACCAAATCAAATTGACCACCATTAGATTTTTTTGTTGGAGCCTCGGTAAAAGATGTCCGATTGTGTCCGGAACACACCGAAGTTCGCGGCCCATATTAAGTGTAACTGCACCCCGGCTCTGAACCTGACTCCACCCACTACAACATTTATAAATGCGTCAAGAAGCTCAGTGATGGAAGGAAAGAGGGGAGGTGTAAGGTGCTTAGAGGGCGACCCCTATTCATATTAACGCTAACATTTAAATTTGATGACATATGAGGGTCCATGTACCGCTTACCATTTCAATTTTCTATTTAAAATGTTAAATAGAAAATTGCAACATGTATTTCAATTTTCAAAAGTACGATTTTATAGTCGCCTTTTTAATGTTTAAATCGAGATTTTGAAGTAGTTTTTCTAATTTGTGGGATATTGTTTAGAAAAATTGAAAATTTTAATATAGAAAAATAGAAAGATTTTGTTTCTAAATGTGTCTTTGCGTGCCTGAGACTAAGCGCCTGACTAAAGTAACGTCTGATTGGCTGCCGGGGACCATTTGCACCGCCTATCGTCATGCCAACACCGAAGGATTACATCCAATCATGGCCGCACACAAATCTCGCTGTTAAAACTTTGTGGAATATGTAATGTTTGCCCCAGATTGTTTGAAATGAAAATGTTTACTTCAAGTGTGACGGCCCTGCTTTGTTTTAACAGGATTGTTGTATCCTTATTGGCTGGATACCTGGGCATGTCTTATATAGGTGTGTTGCAGCACACTGTCTGTGTGACCCTCCTGGCACCACACATGCTGTTGTTGTTTGGTTTGTGTCTTAGTTTGGTTAGCATGCAACACACACCACCTGTATTCAGTACATACACCGAGATATTCACACCTATTCTGTTAGTTAGTTTGGAGTTTTGTGTTCTTTTTAGTTTACAGCCTTTGTGCCAGGCCGTAACACAAGACATAGCCTACTCTTTGTCCGTAATACCAAATTAGTTTAGATGTAGTCTATGTGGTGTTCTTGTGAATAGCCTAGTAAATATAAGATAAAATAGGCCAGTTCTTCCAACATACCATTCCTAACATGCTGTTTACACATTGATGCTTCAGTATTAACGTAGAGTAGCCTAAATAATGTAAGGGACCAAACCAGTAACCTTTACCTTACAATATTAAATATTGTAGCTGGCTACAATATGCCTATAACGGCCTCATTAAGAAATTAGCCCTTTTGGCAAACTCCAGGTGGAGGCCAGGTGAAAAAACACATTCACACCAATCTGGGCAAATAGCAGCGTGTAATATCTGCATCACCAGCCCATATCATGCTTGTTTCTTGGAGGGGGGGGGTTGGCCCAGAGCAAACTGACATTCCCAACACATAGTGGGCAGTACACATAGGATTTCCCGGAATTAATTAGGATGATGTTGTCGTTGGCTACAGAGGTTTGGTGTCATCCCCTACTTGAGCTATACCGCACGCACTAAAAAAAACATAATTAATGCTGATTCACCATCCCAGACATGAGGGAGAGCAAGGGTTCCCTCTCTGCTGTGACGTTCATGGATAACGAAGAGCGTGTGCATGTGCACGTGCACCATTTGGCATTTTAAGAAAATATTGGTTACTAGCTAAACAATGGACAATAGTGATAGAAGTTTAAAGACACACCGATCAATTCAAATGATAGCTGCACCTCAGCATAACTTTTACACACGTCACGTCGTTCAGAATGACAAAGAATCAATCCTACAGTCTAACCAGTACTTTTAATTTAATTGAATATTTTAAATATTTGCAGTTATCGTATGACAGTATGTTTGCCTATTTCTAGTTGAATTTATTATAATACAGATACAATAAAATCAGCTGTTTTTGAACTATACAACTATACATTCATTTTTTATTTACCAAAAGTGTGTTAAAGTCTGTCTGCCTCAGTAGGATAAGGGATGGGTCATAATTGCAGCTATGTGTAACTACAATGTCTACATTGGTTACCAGCTAAATGATGAACCATGTATTGATGAAACCTGTTTTTAAAGATGGTTGTGAATGCTGAGCTTTTATTGCAGATGTGTGCTGAATGAATGTCTTGAGCTTAGATCAGCAGGGAGCAGCTGCACCTCCAGAAGAACAGGGACATTAATTAAACAGCTGAGATCATATACCACCTGAGCAACTGTACTGGAGAATCTACACTGAAATATTTAGGCTATACCTTCTGTACTGCGAAAGCCGATATTTAGCCTGACTTTCTCCTGACTGACTGTAGTAACCTAGCCTATGATAAGGGGGGGTAACCCAGCCTATGATGAGGGGGGTAGCCTAGCCTTTGATGAGGGGGTTCTCAACTAATCACCTTTACAGACACAGTCTAACAAACATCTACACACTGAACTGGTAGTTTTATCTCAATATGAACAGTTATATCTGCAATCATTGCAAGGTGTTAGCTTACAGGCTAGCGTAGACCATATTTAGCGTCTTTGACCTGTTGGGCTGGGCAATATGGGAAAATAACTATTTATGGGTCTCAACCTATATGAGGTAGCCTATATTAACATATAAAACACACTCTTAATGGATTTGTTCTGCCTAAATACACATTTAGGCAACTTGCAGCTCTGCCCCCTCTCAGGCAGGGAGAGACACATTTATGAAATAAAATCTTTCCGTTTTTCTTTATGTCCATTTTCCATTTTTCAAGACAACATTCCACAAATAGAAAATTAGAAGAACATCTTTAAAATGTCTCAGGATCCCCCAGTCAGAGCTTGCTAATGTGGCTCGGGAAAGGAAAGTTTGGGACCCCTTGGTGGAGCTGCTGCCCCCGCGACCCGACTCCGGATAAGCGGGAGAAGATGGATGGATGGATGAATGGATGGATCTTTAAAATGTACATTAAAAAGGTGACCAAAAAATAAAAATGTAGAACATTTAAATTTTTCTATTTGACATTTTTTAAATAGAAAATTTAAATAATAAGCAGTACACGGACCTATGAGCGTACTAAGTACCGCTGAAAACCAGCCAGGTCCTGAGGTGATTTTGAACGATTATGGCGTGTAGTTCTGTTCTCAGCCCATAAAATGCAGATAAAAAAACAGGAATGTTGTCAATATTAACACCAGCATTGATGTGTCTCATCACAGATCATTCCTGTACTTTACAGCTCAAAAACACATTAGGCAGTTACACTTAAACTGAGCTTTCTTGTTCTGTCAGAGTTTTAACTGAGTTGAGGAGTGCACCATAATTCTTAGCTCTATTTATCATGTTATGTTGTGTTTCATTCAGCACTTTTATTATATGAGTAATATTATCTAAAATAACATTACAGAAATAAAGGTTTCAAATGTGTATTGCTAGACTGTTGTTAGTAATAGACTGGCAGTATAGTATGTGTGTTATGTGTTCAATGCAGATGATGAAATTCAGGTCAATCTTGCTACAGCGTTGTCCTCAGCATGAATGGGGGACAGCTTTTCTATACACACGCAGGTTATTTGTTATGCCTCGCCCTTTAATACGCTGCCTGTGAAATCACCTGACCCGTCAGTTATTTTTATGAATGGGTGACGTGTCATTTTCCACTCGCAATTCCAATTTGGTTATTTAGCCTTTATTCAAAGTTGCAAAGTACAATTACAAGTGGGCTTTTGTGTACAACATTTATTGATTATGCCACAGGTACAGGATGTAGAAACATTTATTTGGACAGTAGCATTGAACATTAAAGTGTAACTAATAAGTAATAAGAGTGATCTGTGTTGACACACATCAATGCTGGTGTTGATATTGACAACATTCCCATAAAAAAATAAAATAAATAAATAAAAACATTTATCAGCATTTAATGGGCTGAAAAACAGAACTACACGTCATATTCGTTATAAATCACCCCAGGACCTGTATGGATTTCATCAGTACACTCTTATGTCATCTAAATCAAATGTTAACGTTATTGTTAATGCGGGATATTTTGTGCAATATAACACAGTTATGTCATGAATCATAAATAATAAAGTAAAACATTTTTAATTCTTTATCTAATAATTTTACAAAAAATGAAATAAACATGGGATATACTGTATATATACACTGTATACACACACATACTGTACATATAAAACATTGCTCTAAGTATTGAACGTAGTCTCGCAGAGCCAATCTTTACTTACGTCTGAGGCATGACATCTGGGACAAAGTGAAGGCTAACTGCGTCAATACCCGCCTATAAAAAAACACATCAGATTCATACTCCAGTCAGTGTCATGTGACCGGTGACACTGGCTCCAATCTGGAGTTGCCCCCCGAGCGCTGCACAGCAGCTGCACATTGCTCCCTGGAGGGATGGGTTAAACACAGAGAATAAATATTTATCTATCAGAAGTTCAGCACATCGTTGCTTGTGATGTACTGCTGATGGAGGGAAGAGGCTGAGACTCACAATATTGGTACGAATAGCGAGACTACAGATACACACCCACTATGCATATTGGAATAAAATGAAATGAAAGACATGTTCCGGCCATTCTCTTGTTAACTCAATCTGCAAGTCACTCTGCAAACTTCCTCGGCACAATGCGATCCTCAGTGCCCGTCGGCCAGCGCTGAGAATATGCCCTGGCGTTGAGACAAAATACCACAGGGTGGCTGGAGAGGAGCCAGAAACCATGGCGACGATGTGAAGTGGCTCGCCGGCACAACCATGACCCGCGTGGCGGAACAAGAGTGCTTCACCCTACACGGTACGGTGGATGGATGCAGAGGAACTCGTTAAACGATAGCCTGCACAGAGAGAGAGAGGGAGAGAGAGAGAGAGCTAGAGAGAGAGGGAGAGAGAGAGAGGGAGAGAGAGAGAGAGCTAGAGAGAGAGAGAGGGGAGATAGAGTGAACCATGGAGAGAACATGCCATCGTTCCCTTAAAGTGTGTGATTTGTGTGATTTGTCTGCCACTTGCGTCTCACACACACACATACACACACACGCACGCGCACGCACACACACACCCACGCACACACACACACACACACACACAGTGTGCATATTCTTTACTGTCGCTCCTGTTGCCGAAATAATTTCCCCTCGGGGATAATAAAGCTTTATTGACTTGACTATTGATTGATAGCTGTTTTCTGCTGTATTAAAGAAAGGGTTTGTCATTATACAGAACACTTGCTAATGTTGAGATCAAATCAAAACAATAGCATTGTAAAGCATTGTGAAGCCAAGCAGCATTGTTGTTTTGAACGTTGTTATTGTTTATGTTTATGTTGCTTCTGTGTAGAAGTACCGGATACTTTATTCAGCTAGCATGCAGAGAACGGTAAAATAGCAAAGAGTGTATTAGCTTACAATTAGCTTGCAAAAGCTGGCTATACCTTTTAATATTTACAAGATCCAGAGCACCTTTAAACTTTACACAAAACACAAGGGGTGGTTATTATTTCGATTGTCGATTATATATTTAATTCCATTTAGACCTTGCCAAATACGTTGCATGCCCAACCACCAATAACATCTCTCCTAAGGAGTGATGCTCTAGATGGCCCGCCCCCACACTCCGCCACCAGTAACAGAGCCAGTCGTTATTACCAAATAGAATGAGCTGAGCCACAGAAAGAGCAGGTACTGTGTCCTTGTTTCTTCGCCTGGACGAACCAGACACAGTAGCCAATACCCACAGTAGGCTACCCAGAGCAACACAATAAGACAGAAACACAAGACTCGAAGGTTCTGGCGCCGTTGTAAGGAAAGCAGACTGCTATAACGGATCACTTTCCACCGGCAAGACGTCTCTCTAACCCTGATCAATGAGCCGGACCCGCAGCTCTCAGATAGGAGGCAGTGCATAAAGTTAAGACCATTTTTTGGAAGAGGGTTTGGTCTCATATTACGAATGCTATTGTAACGAGGATTTGTGAATAGATTTATTTAAATATCTGTTTGGACGACCCTCGCTTGGTGGATGTAACGTTTGTTTTTGGCGGGTCTCTAGACCATTTCTACCTATTTTATCATCGGATTCATCCAGTGGCGCATCTTTGCTACGTGGACAACATGGATTTGAGTATGCTGTTATAGCACAGATTAACCAGATTTGTTTGTTTATAATTATATTTAAGAAGATATTTTAAATACATTTTTAAACAACGGTGTTCACCTTTGGAATTACAACCATGAACATTTTATGTTTGCTGCACATTTTGTTGGCACCAGTTCTTTATATATCCACTGTAACGGTGAGTAAAGACCATAATAATGTGAAGAGGACAGATGTGTTTTATGAAAATAGTTGTAGCCTATTGATTATTTGATATCCTTCTTGTGTTAGTGTAGTGTAAGTGTTAGTGAAAACTTGAAACTACAGTGTATGCGTAAAGACTCATAGCCTAAACCTTCGGTGGCCGTCATCAAGCACTTTCAAACTATCATATTTATATCAAACATATCATTTATATATATCATCTATTCTAGGCTATTCTAATAATGTGGGGGAAATATCTGAAACTGTCATGTCCTCTGCCCTAGGGGTGAAGCCTTGTGTCACACGCCGCTTTTATACCCAAACACAATCGACCGGTTTCTCACGCAATCTCTCTAGACAGTTACAGCAGCGTGCATCACGCAGAGTATGTGACCGGCGCTAACGATGCTTCAACGCCTGAGCGCTGCACTTGTTAACTAGTTAGTAGTAGCGTGTAGGCGGTATAGTCTCCTATGCTGTGGCGGTCTGGAGCCAAATATGAAAGCAACGCAACGCACCGCACCGTCAGTCTATGCTAAAATTATATTCTGTCTATAATGTGTTTAGGACGTCATATAATAGCCTAACGGCCAGCATATTGGCTGCAACATGCTCGACATAGGCCTAGGCTACTGTGTGATGTAAAAAGCTTGTTCTGATGGTTTAATATGCCTTTTACAGACCCGCAGCATCAGCGGAGGAGTGGAGACGAGTATAAATGATGGTAAGAGAAGCATCTGTAACGTATGTTTCGAAGTAATTTATCTTTATATTTAAGTAATATCTAAACAACCACAGTACACTCCCCCTTGTGGCCATGTTGGGAATTTATATTACGCGCTGTTCGCAAATCTCTCTAGTTTATATTTACTTGATTTAAAAAAAATATGTAGCTGCTGTGTATGTTTCTGAGACGGGTGTCTCTGTGTGACAGCAACAGGATTGTTATTCTACAGAGAGAGAGAGAGAGAGAGAGAGAGAGAGAGAGAGAGAGAGAGAGAGACAGGTATGAAACAGCAGGCTGAAAGGTCACTTTTGGGACTTTGGATTGATAGTCAACCATAAAAAGCACACATTGTGTTTAAGCCTGGAGTTTATTCAAGGAGTACATACAGCCGAGGCCAACAAGGCACTTCAGTTTTGTGTAATTTTCACACACACACACACACATACACACATACACACCCACGCAAACACAAACAAACACACACACACACACACACACACACACATCTTCCTGGCTTGCCAACCTTGGTCCAATGCGACACCATGTTTGTTCTGTTGACATTGACAGAGCCTTTAGAGCCAGCCAAGGTTGTCCCGATGAGCCGCGACAAGCGCCCGTCTCTGGGTATGTGCCTGTTGGGCCGTCGCTACGGAGCCCTACAGCTCTGGGGCCACGGACAGCTGTGTTGTTGTGTGTTTGTTATTGTGTGTGGACAGGGGCAGTGATCCTCTCCTCCCCCATCTCCTCCCCTTTCTCTGCTGTGCCACCTGCGAGCATCTGACCTTCACACACACACACACACACACACACACACACGCACACACACACGTGCGTGCGTCAGCTGAGTGAAAGCACACCTCCCAAATCATGCGCTCACATACACACACACTGCTCTGGGGGTCTGGTCAGGAGACGAGAGGCGCGGCTATGGTTGGGCAATGTAACGTTGGCGCTCGTCGTACGTCTTGCTGACAATCCCTCGTGGCTAGCTGCCACCTCCCAGGCTGTCAGCCAGTCTGTCTACCCCTCCCCCCCTCCCCCTTCCCACCCGGCAAGACCTCCATGGTGGCTCTGGAGCAGGTGCTAAGTGCTAGCTAGCAGCTACCTAGGTGCTAGATATAGCGTTAACACTATTACAGTGCTGAAAGGCTATAGCTAGGTGTTTTAGCAACGCTATAGCCTTACTGTCTGTTGGAGCCAGAAGTGTGTTTTGTAATGTTAGTTTGGTTGAGGTGTGGGTGGGAAGGGGTCTGTGTGTGTGGGGGGGGGGGGGGGGGGGTCTTCTCTGGGGTGGGCGCCCTGGGGTTGCATGTCAGAGATGAACTCTGGCGCCAAACTGCCCAGAGGTCACGGCTGGTCTGACTAGCCAGGGGTCAGGGGTCACCAAGGAACCAGTCCACTGCATGTTATGGAGGACGGGGGTTTATTTTCACATGGATAAGGCTTGAATGTATAGTCGGCATCATTGTGTGTGTTGTTAAATGGGTATTTTCACCAAATAGTAATAGAAAAATAGTAGTTTTTATTGTTTGTTTGTTTGGTTTTTCCACGCTGTGAAATTCTGCTCTTATTGTTGGAGCATTTGGTTGGTAAAATGTGCCCAGCTTGGCTCCTAGGCCAGGAAAACTGATGAGTCAACAGTACAATACGTGTCTTTGTTACCGCGTGGACACAATGCCATAGATCTGTTGTGCATTGTGTTCCTGTTAATCTATCTTCTGTAACGGGCACCATTTAGGGAAGTGAATGGATGTAGGTTTTTACAGTGCAGGACACGCATTGTGTTTCCACCCTCTTGACGGGAATGAGTCAAGTCATAATGGGCGGGAAGGGAAGGGCTCGGAGGATTAGAGATAATGATTGGAGACGTCGAGATTAAAGGTGGAGTCTGCGATGTCGGGGAAAGATTGACATTTGAACTGTATCAAAACAAATCTCTATTGCTCTCCCTTCAATGCCTTAGGGGGCTCCCTCAGAATCTCCGCCCCGCAAATTGGACATGCATTGCCCAGGCTGGGTAGTGTTGCGATGTGCTACGGTAGCCTCGTGGTACCACCCTGATCTCGCTGAGCAACAGTTTGACTTCAGTATCAGCCTGGAACCCCTCAATTCAAAGCATTTGTCATGAAGGCGGTACTGCTTCATTTCAGTCAAACGTCCTTACATATGATTAGACGACCTACCTTTCATCTCACCCACTCAGTTCAAAATCAACCAGAGCGAAGGTGGAAAGCCAAACATTACATATGACGAAAGCTAATGTCATCATATGCTAGCCGCTGATTGGCCCACTTCTGTTCTACACGCTCGACAAACGCTTTGGCGTCTGTGGCTTTAGGGGTTTCCGATTGATTATTTTTATATTTATTTATTTATTTATTTACTTATATATATATATATATATATATACAGTATAAAAATATAATAAAATGTTAAACCTTTTTTTTATTGGACAGCCAGCAGATGTGATTTGACAATATTATCTTTAAAAAAAATAATCTTTCCCACCTTGCGGCTACTGACTGTCTGTGATTATGAAGGTGCAGCAGTCAAGACTAATGGCGCCCTATTCTCTGTACACCCCCCCTCCCCCTCCCCAGTGCCTCCCCCGTCTGCGGTGGTACCGTTCATGGAGGTGTACAACAAGAGCATGTGTCAGCCACGCGAGGTGCTGGTTGACATCATGCAGGAGTACCCAGGCGACGTGGAGCACACCTACATCCCCTCATGCGTGGTGGTCCACCGCTGTGGGGGCTGCTGCAACGACGAGGCCCTGGAGTGTGTCGCCGCGGAGACCAGGAACATCACCTTGATGGTGAGAGGGAGGGCCTTCCCTAGCTACCTTTCCTTCTGTTCCTAGTTACCTTTCCTAGCTACCCTTTCTACTATCCTTCCCTACTAACCTTCCCTACTATCCTTCCCTACTAACCCTCTAAGAGAGGGAGACAGAGTTGGTTCTTCTAAGAGACGAAGCCAAGCACCAGAGCAAGGACTGGGCTTGGAATGTCAACTGTTAATTGCTACATGCTTTTCTGTTTGCTATTCTGTTTACATCCATGTTTACAGTACGTCATAAATACATGGATAGAGTTTGTCTTTCTTTGACAGACTCTAACATGCATCTTGAGACTCCCAAAAGCACCTCTTGGCAATTCAAGAGATGGTTTTGTGGATCATTTTGTAGTATTTTGTGTGATTCACGGAGGCCCTCATCCACTTGTGAGGCATGAACATCTTTTTTGGGAGGCCTGCGATAATTATTTGTTATTCTTATTATCTTAGTTTGTTAAATGTTATAGTATATATGTTTTAAACATAGGGTTGTATGTCATTGTCTCCCTTAGGTAATACAATTTCGTCAGAAAGTATCGCAGCATAACTTGGAGCTAAGCTTTACGGAACATCGGAAGTGCCGATGCAGGTATGCTCTAAACCCTGACAGTACACACAGTGAGAAAGCTACGTCGTCGTGAATTTTAGTCGTAATTCTCCCATCTCTTTTCAGACCAAAGCCAGAGGTGAAGGCTAAGAAAGAAAAGTAAGTACGTGTTCTTTGTTTTGCTTTACATTTTGATATGGAGTTTGGATACAGACACACACAGAGGACGTTCCACACATACAGTATATCTCTTCTGTGCAAAATGTAAACATTCCATTATCATGCACACAAACGATGTGTTCATTGGCACAGACACACACGCACGCACAAGAAGCAGTATGCTGGACATCCCAGCAGCCTTCAGGGATGCTAACAGCCTCAGGGATGCTAACGCTAACAGCATTAGCATCCCAGCAGCCTTCAGGGATGCTAACAGCCTCAGGGATGCTAACGCTAACAGCCTCAGGGATGGTATCTCTGAGCGCCCCCCCATTCAATCTGTTTACAGGACGGTTTTCACGGCCACAGTGTGCCCTCGTCACGGTGGCGGGGGCGTTTTTTATGACGTGGGGGGGGGGGGATTGTACTGTAGCAGCAGACCACCCGCTCCCACCACCGCTCCTGTGGGCTCTGCTGTAGCATAAGCCTGACCCCCCCCCGAGGCTAACGATGGCAACAGGTGTCATACTGCACGTATCCTATTTTTACATTTTTAGTAAATAGAGGCTGGAGACTTGCCGCTTTTCTGTTGTACAGAACACACACGTGCACACTTTGTGTGCACACTGTGTGTGTGCATGTGTGTGTGTGTGCGCACATACCTCTCTAGCCCCCTCAGAGACAATCTCCCCCTTGTTTTATTGGCTAAGAGCTCTGTGTGTGTGTGTGTGTGTGTGTGTGCGTGCGTGAATGTGTATGTGTGCATGCATGCATGTGTACATGTGTGGTTAAGCCCCCCTGCATTGACGGAGCACAGATGGGGGTCTCGTTATGTATGTCTTCGCCATGACAACCCCCCAAGCATATACTATATCTGCACGTCACAGCGCATGTAGGCAGCCTGTGCACGTCACGTCAAGCCGGAGGGGGTGGGAGATATAACATCTAGGATTTGTTCTACGTTCACACACGCGCACATTAGGGCTGCACGATTAACCGCATCGCACCGCGTGGCGTTGTACGATTATGTAACCGCAAAGGCCAGCGATTATTTATAAATTAGCTTAATGCACTGCATGCATGAAAACCTGCGTGTATTGACTGTCAGATATTGAGATATAGGTATCCAGTCAATTTAGGCCCCCCTGCCTTGAGAAGCGCAACGTGTTATAAAAACCTTGCCAACCGGGGGGAAGCAGTAGAGCTCTTTATTTACTTTGCTTTGCGTGAAGCCAGCTCTTTGCCTGTCTGATTTTGTCTCCCTAACGGCTCGCTTAAGATTTCCGTGTTCGGGCAGATAGACAACTCTGTGTTTTCCTCGTCGATTCTGTTACACGCTATCATTATTTAGAAAATGGATGCAAACTAGCATGCAGAGGCTGACTTGATGCAAAATAAATAATTTACTCTGTCGTCACAGAAAAGGATCACAGTGGCATGCCATTCATTTTCTAATCAAAGCTGAGTACTGGGGTATTATCCAGACACAGATGTTTAGTGTAGCAGTATTGCGTTTTATGAAATGAAATCAGGTGTGAAAAATAGGCTATGCAAGAATGTGGGCACCCTTGTCACTCTGTTGATTTGAATACCTGTAACTACTTAGCACTGATTAATTGGAACACACAATTGGTTTGGTGAGCTCGTTAAGCCTTGAACTTCATAGACAGGTGCCTCCAATCATGAGAAAAGGTATTTAAGGTGGCCAATTAAGGTGGCAAGTTGTTGTTCTCGTTGACTCTCCTCTGAAGTATGGCAATATGGGGGCCTCAAAACAGCTCTCAAATGACCTGAAAACAAAGATTGTTCAACATTATGGTTTAGGGGAAGTCTACAAAAAGCTATCGCAGAGATGTAAGCTGTTCACTGTGAGGAACATAGTGAGGAAATGGAAGACCACAGGCACAGTTCTTGTTAAGGCCAGAAGTGGCAGGCCAAGTGATATATCGGAGATGCAAAGGCAAAGGATGGTGAGAACAGCCCACAGACCACCTCCACAGACCTACAACACAATCTTGCTGCAGATGGTGTCACTGTGCCTCGTTCAACAATTTGGCCAAGGAGAAGCTGTACGGGAGAGTGATGCAGAAACCTTTTCTGCACACACCACAAACAGAGTCGCTTGAGGTATGCAAACGCACATTTGCACAAGCCAGCTTCATTTTGGAATAAGGTGTTGTGGACTGATGAAACAAAGATTGAGATATTTGGTCATAACAAGGGAGTTATGCATGGCGGCAAAAGCGTTCCAAGAAAAACACTTGCTACCCACAGTCAAATTTGGTGGAGGTTCCGTCATGCTGTGGGGCTGTGTGGCCAGTGCCGGTACTGGGAATCTTGTTAAAGTTGAGGGTGGAATGGATTCCACTTAATATCAGCAGATTATTGGGAATAATGTTGAAGAATCAGTCACAAAGTTACGCCGGGGCTGGATATTTCAATAAGACAACAACTCAAAACACTGCTCAAAATCTACCAGAGCATTTATGCAGAGGAACAAGTACAATGTTCTGGAATGGCCATCCCAGTCCCCAGACCTGAATATCATTGAGAATCTGTGGGATGATTTGAAGCGGGCTGTCCATTATCGGCAACTGAAGTGGAGATGAATGGTCCAAAATGCCTTCATCCAGAATCCAGACACTCATTAGATGCTATAGGAAGCGCCTAGAGGCTGTTCTTTTAGCAAAAGGAGGCTCTACTAAATATTGATGTGATTTTTCTGTTGGTGCCTACTTTACTAGTGAAACCTAATTTCACTACTGAAATATTACTGTGTCCATCAGTTATTTGATAGATCAACATGAAATTGCTGATCCAAACACTCAATTATTTATAATTGGAAATCATGGAAATTGTCAGGGGTCCCCAAACTTTTTCATACGACTGTATTTAGATACAGTATTTAATACTATAGTACAGAGCACTTTTAAGCTTTGATAACAAGGGAAACATGAGGAAATATGAGAGCCGCTTACTATATCGCAAATCACAATCGCAATATGCCAAACTAATCGCAATTATACGTTTTGATCAAATCGTGCAGCCCTAACACCCACACACACATGCACACACACGCACGCACGCACGCACACACACACACACACACACACGCACACCGTGAATCAATATCCTCTTGCTATTGAGGAGACTAGATTAGTCTGTAGATTGATTACTCCCGCCCCCACCCCTGACACACACACGCACACACACATCTACACACACACACACGCCTACACACATGGGCTCTGCTGCTATTGATTGTCCCTGCGATGGACTGAGGCGTCTCCTCCTCCTGTCCTCCTCTGTGTTCCAGGGCCAAGGGCCACAGGAGGCAGAGGCAGAGGGACGTGGCGGCCAGCATGGCGGAGACCTCCGCCTCGGCCTCCACCGGCGCAGCGCCCCCTGTAGGCGAGCGCACGCCGGCTCTCGCCGCGCTCGCTCTCATACCCATGGAGCTTCTTTGGTGTCGCGTGTAGTGGGGTGGGGGTGGGGGGTGGAGGGTGGTGGGGGGGGGGGGGGGGGATGTCAGGGTCAGTCACGACACACACACACACACACCCACTATTGTTTTTTTTTTTTCTTAAAGTCAGTGATTTTAATTCAGTACACTTTTTGTCAAATTCAGTGAATTTCTGCAAAAAGAAAAATGTGTTTTTGGTGTTCCTACACAGCCCTGGCTCTGTCTGTCTCCACCTTTAATCTTTTATCCCATTATTATTACCTTAAGCACTGTATCTGTTCATGTAAATAACCCAACAGGGCAGACGGGGGGTTTATTTTAGGCGGCGACAATGATAAATGTGGCCTTGAAGGCTTGGCCGATACGGCCTGCTGTGGGTTACTTTGTTCCTGTTTTCCCTACGAGAGGTCCTCGAACCCGGCGCCCGGTGGGTGAGTGCACGTGCACACCGTCCTGGTGGCCGGTGTGCACGTGCACTTGGCATGCGGCTGAAGCAGCGTCTCGAGAGACAAAGCAGAGCGACTCGTCGCACCACAATATGCCCCGTCAGCGTCCATGTTGTGTCTCTGACGTGTGACCTTCCGTCTAGGCGATACAGTGTCTTTGAGCATCCATAGCGCTGTCCGTAGGGGGGTGGGGCTATTATGTCCTTATAGCATATGAGGCATTGCGTGCGTAAGTAACTGTAAGCCTTTGCCTATACACCTATAGGCCTGCTGTTTGCCTCTCACTTTCAAATAATAGCAGTTAACTTAATTGTAGACACACACGTCTACACCATGGGGGGGTAATTAAATGAGGCTATTATGTCTTTATTGCATGATAAGCACACGACCTCAGGCACCTCACACACACACACACGTGTGCGTGACATGTGTCATGTGATGTGGCCACTTGACTTGAGGCTAGCGTGATGCTAACGCGATGCTAGCATGTGACGTGGCCTGGCCACAGAGCCCAGAGGTGGACTGAGGTTGGCTAGCGTGATGCTAACGCGATGCTAGCGTGTGACGTGGCCTGGCCACAGAGCCCAGAGGTGGACTGAGGTTGGCTAACGCGATGCTAACGCGATGCTAGCGTGTGACGTGTCCTGGCCACAGAGCCCAGAGGTGGACTGAGGTTGGCTAGCTATCGCGATGCTAGCGTGGCATGGCCACAGCTGTACGCTATATGTCATCCCACACATTCAGTGTTCTTTGTTCTTTACAACGCCCCACACCCCTCCCCCGTTCCAAATAAGGAAAAAGCAAACATTGGTGCGTTCTTTACATTTGGTGTGTAAGTGAGTGAGTCTGTGAGTATGTGTGTGTGTGCGGTCTGGGGGTGTTGGGGGCTGGGGTGGGGGGGTGTTGCATGAGTATCAGTCTGCTATTTCTGCCGGATTTCGCTCTATAGCGTCGATCTCTCTTCCCCTTTTGCTTCTCTTGCAGCTACTGTCCGCCTTGCTCAGAGAGAAGAAAACGCTTCTATGTGCAGGACGCTCTCACCTGTAAATGCTCCTGCAAATTCACGCAGTTAGACTGCAAGTCCAGGCAACTTGAGTTAAACCAAAGAACTTGCAGGTTTGTTTACGATCCTCGTTGCCCCCACCCCCCAATGTTGTTTTTTGCTTTCTGTCCCTTTCCGCATGCACCTTTTTCAGTCACGATGCTCACCTGCTTTTAAACCTTCTTGTGGTGGTGTCTGTCGATTGGGGGGGGTGGGGGCAAGGTGTCGTGTCCGTGTTTTGTTCTGTGTGCTTGCACCGTCTCTTGTCAACCCTTGTACCCCTTCCCCCGCCAGAGATTATTGTTGAAATATTGTTACTGCAGCCCGGATGTTGACGATCATGCATGACCCAGTTCAGCTGCAGAGTCACTACTGCTATGATGAATCTTATTGGCTAAATCTTATTGGCCATACTGTACTGTAAGGTTGTTCAACGTCTCTCTATCCAGGCCCAACTGATCCACATTAGTATCCACAGTAGCTTACCTTACTCTTAACAGCAGAGGCGTTGCACAGTAGTCTACCTTCCTGCGTGGGAGGGAATCACATCAGTGGTCTTGGGGGGTGGGGGGGGGGGGGTCAGTACCGCTTCCAGGAAGACAGATTTCTAAAAGAAATTCCACACGTTAACAACCCTTGTGGAATTGGGTTCACCTTGCACACAACTGTGAGGAAGGCTCGTTGCTGAACAAATGCCAAAACAGAACGCTGCTTGCTTCTCATTAATCACTTCCAAGAAAACAATCAAACATACAAACAAACATAGAAGGCCAGATAGATGCTCTAATAAGGTCCCATGATGATCAAACCACATCCATAGCCCCTGAGGGATGGATGCCGACCATTAGCCGAGGAATAAGTCCAGTTGGCCTGTGGCGATGAGTTTAAGGGGCTGGGGGGCTGCCGATTGGCTAATGGAGTGTGTCTGTCTGTCTGTCCTGTCCTCTGCAGATGTGACAAGCCCAGGAGATGAGACGAGGAGATGGGGGAGGGACACTGTTATGAAGGAATTATTTTCTTGGCACAGCACTTTGAGACCAGAGGGATCATTCCCGGCAGAGAGACCGGCAGCGCAAGACAGAAAGAACCCGGGGAGAACGGCCGAAGCGAAGAGATGTTGCCGTTCTGCCCTTTCCTCTTTCTTTTAAAGACATTAATATATGCGTACATACAGTATATTACAGTATATTAAGTACAACGACAATGTATGTTGCTGCTAAACTGACACGTCACGTGAAACGAATGCGCCAGCGGCGCGTGAGCTGGATGGGTTTTTAGAGTGGCAGAGCGTGTGGCTTGCCCCCGACTGGACTAACGCCCGGAACACACTGCAATGCCCCTCCACACCACACAGAGTGTTGCCTACTCTCACTAGATCGTCGACTCTTGGTATACATTGGTCGACACGTCTCTATTGATACACCATTTCCTGTATCCCACAGAAATAACCAGGGAAATAACCAGGGCTCTTCATTTTTGATTGCCGACTCCCGGCTGTTGCTGAAGGCACATTGTGTGACTTGACTGAAAAGCTTTAGCTATCTGGGCCCGCCTGTTAACATCTGACTGTTTGGACAAGACGGCATCGCGGCTTCTCGGTACTCGCATCGATAACGAAAGTACGAAGGCAAAGATGGCGACCAAATGAATGTGTTGTTACGGAAACAAGAGCCTTGCGTCTAACTGCATTCGCTCCCTCTTTTCAAACCGCACGTGTCCAAGACAGTCTTGTTCAAACCCGCTCTAACCCTGACCTGTGCTCATCCTGCAGTGTGTTCTGGGCATTAGAGATTCTTCCTAAACAGAATCTGTTTTAATAGTTGGCAAAAAAAAAAAAAACGACAACAACACTTCACTGGATTCTGGCCTGCTGCCTTGATGAATATTATAAATTAAGTGTATTTTGTGTGAACATTGAGCAAAATAATATTGTGACCACAAGTTCACTGGGCGGTGCGATGGGACTTTGAAAACCCTGATCTCTGTGGACACACACACAGACACACACACACACCCACGTACTCTCACACACACAGTTTCACGCACACACCCACGGACTCACACACACAGACTCACACACACACACACACACACACACGCATGCGTGCGCGCGACAGCGAGACCCTCCTGCAGTGCTTGAAATGTATGCAGGTCCAAAGTGTGTAGAACTGTCTGTAAGAAGAGCGAGATCCCTCTCTGATGTGAGTTTTGTCACCATTGTACTGACTGGTGTAAGAGTTATTTTAAAGGGACATTAACGTACGTGTATATGTGGGGTATGAACACTTTGTGGGCACCAGAGCTTCTAGCTAGCCAAACTGGTGACCTCTGTTTTCATTTATTTAAAGGTTTTACGTTTCCCAAAGAAGTAATTATAAATCCAGCAATGTACAGGTCATTTTAAATGAATGATCGGTATATACTTACCTGATATCTCTTTTGTATAGTATACTACTACTTATTTATAATGCTAGAATATGTTCAGTATTCTATGTATTTAAGTGATATATTTATATACAGTGTTAATTATACATCTTCCTTCAACAAATTGTCTGGACCGAGCTTGGACTTTATTTTATTTGTATTTTTTTTTATTTTTTGGTGTGTGTGTGTGTGTATGTGTGTGTGTGTGTGTGAAAGAAGAATAGAACACAACGGAAAACACTTCTGTCATTCCTGAATATACTTCTGCCAGCTGCCTTGGCTGGCTGGGGCTAAGGGAACGTGTCTCGGCCTTGGATGGGGGGGATGGGGGGGGGCAGATCAGTGTCCCGACAACCTGCTTGCTGAGGACTTGTGGGTGGGGAGGGGGTTGGGGTGGTGGTCGGACATATTTGAGACGGTGTGGGCAGTTTGACCGAGAAGACCGCCATGAGACTGCTAAGACATTCGGCTCCCTAGCTGTTTGGGAGAGCTCGCCTCTGTTGTCCTGAGAGAAACCTTCTTTGTTTTGTACATTTGTATTTGTCATCATGCACAGCCATATTTCTAACGTATATTTTCACATTAATATATTTATTGGTGGTGTACAATGATAATATGTTTTACTATATTAATACCCTCCTTTGTTTTTAGTTTAACAATTAAAACATATTTATTTTGAAAATATATGGACTCCTGCATGAACGCTTTACCTTTACAATAGGGGAAACTTCAGAAATGTTCATCCAGTAAGTAGTAAGTACGCCTAAGTCAGCTATTAATATTATATAGCACTTTTCACAAACATGAGTGCTTTAGAGCAGTGTTCCCCAACCCTGGTCCTCGGGGAACACTGCCCTGCATGTTTTAAATGTTGCCTTGCTCCAACACAGCTGATTCAAATGAATGGCTCGTTATCAGGATTCTAACAAGCCATTCATTTGAATCAGCTGCTCACTGCTTTAGAGCATAGGAGAGACAGTACTATAAAACATGGATAAAAACAATACACAATAAAATATGCAAATATACAATAAAAGTACACCATGAAAATCAATATTGAAAATGTATAGTGTGTAAACTAAATGCCTGTTTGAACAAGTGTTTCTTAAACTGCTGTTTACAGTGAAGCACAAACCTCAGGTGAGGGAATAGCATTCCTAAGGTTTGGTGGTTATGACGTCAAAACGATTGGCTGTTTATCTATGGAAGTATACAGTACTATAGAAGTGGAAGTATAAAAGTTGAATAGCATATTTATTTATTATAAGTATCATGGAGCAGGTAAGGGTCGGACATATTTATCAAGGATGCTTAAAAGATATGCCAGGCATGACCCTATATATGTTTTTATTGTTTTCTTCGTAAAGAATAAAAGTATGACTATTATTTCAAGGGAAATGCCCTGTCATGCTACTTGCTGGGAATTTCTTCTTTCCTATTTCCTCTTTATTTTTATCTCAAACAAACACTATTATAAACGAAAAATTATTAATCACGTCTGTTTTCTTGGAGAAAATAATGACAGTACAGCAAATGTAAAGTTAATATGCTGTATATTAGAGATTAAAACATGGAAGGGTGGAGGGGGATGGAGGGGATACATCCCCGACAATTTCGTAGGGAACCAAATTGTCCCCCCTACATAAAAAAAAAAAAATGTATATACAAAAGTCAGATGTATCATAACCCGAGTTACATTAGTTTATTTGCCTACTTTGACGACCATCATGAGGTTACCAGCATTGGCAAGTCAATAAATCAAGTCAATAAATCTTTATTATTCCTGAGGGGAAATAATTTCGGCGAAATAACTCAACCGTAGTTGTACAGGCTTTAAAGTTGAGACATTTTTCCTCACACTTTCGCCCCCATACCCCCCCCCCCCCCAACCTAACAAAATATACCCTGCGCCACTGATTGCCTTAGACTAAATGGAATGTCCAATGTGGGCAAGTTGAGCTGTGCTTGTAGAATAAACCACACCGCTGCCGGGAGAGAATTACCTTGTTTTATTGAAGCGCTGACCTTACATTGGGTTAACATGAGGGATTATGAACTCTGTTCCTGCTGTAACAGCAACTGGATATATAAGTGAGAGTTCCTGTAACAAAAACTTGATCTGCAGGCAGTGAAAGGCTGGCTTGGACCAGTTGTATGACTGTACAGAAGTGACTAAGCACTATAAAACCAAAAGTCAGTTATGTAAACAAGCTCAAACGTATGTTTTGTTCCATGAATTAGATATACTGTAGATGTATTTGTTTTCCCCCGAAAAACCCTTGTCAAATCCCTTGTGGTGTTAAATACCCTTAAGAATGCTGAAATTAGATAATCTGCGATTAGAAAGGAATTTGGAAAACCAGATCATGCAACTTTGATCTTGTGTTACCTCAGGGAGCATAAGATGATTCTTTACAAGAAGCGTCTAACCATATTATCATAATCTTACTCCAGTATTTCCACTGAACAGGAACAGTCCTTCTAGCAACAAAAGAAATATTGAACAGCATTTTCAAGACTCAAGGAAGCAAAAAGAAGAGTGAATAAGAGTATTGCCAGATCAAGGAAGTATTAATGAGTCATTGGCAAACGATTTGACTCATAATTCCTTTGCGATCAAATGGGTCTTTGGTTCTCCTAAATCAGAGATCTTCAACGTTTTTCAGGTCAAGGACCCCTTGGCCCAAGGGGTCCACACATAGGGACCCCCTATCACATATGAAATCAAATATTTAGTTGCCGGGCCAACAATATTGTGTAGGGTAGCCTATGTGCCATGGATAAACGCAGGTCACTAACTGGCACAATGCGGTGCAAAGCGGGAACGCAAGTGTCTGCTAGTGTCTTTGCTAGTCTTCCCATACAGCGCCCAGGTTGTTTAAATAGTAATTGCACTTGCGCCCATTTTAGGGCAAGTTGGTTTGAACATGAAGTGTGGTCTATCGCCTATGACAGGTGCACAACGAGCGTACAAACATGCAAAGGAGAAGAAATTACAATTGTACAATTTGAAATATAATGTTGGTGTAGCCTACGTGAACATATTTTATGGGTCTTGGTAGACTCTCGCTGTTACCTAGATGGTCTGCCCACAGCTTGACAGTATACTGTGCGTGTGTGAGAGACTAAAGGACAACATGAGATTACATTTCCCACTTCCTCCCTCTGCCTCGTCTTTCACTGTGTAATGAATGAAGTGGACAGTTAGTCTGAAGCCACAGGGAGTCTATTTCACTGGCCAACGGCCTCCTTCTGTCCAATATACACTGATAACATAAATATACACAGTATACACCAGCGCTGCCCTGCATGCTTTAGATGTCTCCCTGCTCAAACACACCTGATTCTAATAAAAGGGTCGTTAGAAGCCTGCAAACAACCCAGTCATTAGAATCAGGTGTGCTGGAGCAGGGAGACATCTAAAACCTGCAGGGCACCCTCACCTATGGTCATGAACGGTGGGTGATGACCGAAAGAACTAGCTCACTATGGTACAAGCGGCCGAAATGGCTTTTCAGGAGGGTGGCCTGCATCTCCTTTAGAAATAGGATGAGAAGCTTGGCTATCTGCGAGGAACTGTGAGGGACAGAGCTTCCAAGGGAGCACCCCATTGCATTTAAAGTGTTTTTGATTTCATCAAGTTCAAATATCAACACGCTTTGTCCAGTATGACGGACTCCACCTTTAAGGACCGTTAGTTAGGATGGCATTTCTGTCTGATTAATAGTAATCCAATAAAAATTCTGCCTACTGCACATTTATCAAAGCCTGTGTTTCCAACTACGAAGACCTGAGAGGCTCTGTGTGTATGTGATCTGTTTGAAAGGAGAACAAACACATGTTGCCATGAGATGAGATGAGAAGCAAACTGTTCCCACGGTTACATCAGACTTTATTCCTACGTTGTCGATTCTCACATTTAATATAATGTAATGCACAGTCTATTACAAGAGCTTTTCTTTCGCTACACATCATATTTTTCAGAGAGAGAGACATATTTCAGAGCCGTATAGAAGAGAGAGTTGCGCCAACAGAAGATCTAAAGAAGATTTTTTGAATTTTTAATCTATAAATACAGATATATAACTGAATTTTTTTTGGTAATTAGTAGTCAATAAATGCATTGATTAACATTTACATAGGGTACTTCTGGTATTTGCGGCTGTTTTGAGGTTCCACGATCCGCCATTGCTGTAAGCGGTCCATTGGAGTAAACGGAGCTGACGCAACTCTCTATTCTACATGGCTCTGGTCAATGTGAATGGAACAGTAATGTGGCTTGGTTGCCGTGATTAGACTGAAGCTAATTGTACAGCAAGCCAGACGTTTTGTCTCTGGTTCTGGTTCTGAGATGATGCTGAGCTTCAACCATCTTCTGGAGAACATCGGGGTTCAGACATTCATGTACAGTGTATGCGTAGTTCGCTGTGTAGTCTTGTAGACAGTATAATGTTCATTCACCCAGGGGACTGTGTGTGTGTGTGTGTGTGTGTGTGTGTCGTACTTGGCAGATTGTGAAAGTCGCTTGTTAAACTAATGAGATGGTGGGGGCCTGCATTCTGCTAGATAAGATACGTTAGTCACAGTGGCTTGCACACACATAGCCACATTAGCAGATCCACACAAACAAACACACACACACACACACACACACACACACACACACACACTTGCACGCACATAGCCACATTAGCAGATCCACACACACACACACACGCACACGCACACGCATACACACACACACACACAAACCATCCTTGCTACTTGGTATACACAAAGGCCTACATAAATATAATAACGCAAAAGTGTATAAGATTACATGAATCACTAGCTCTCTCCCTATCCCTGGTTCCTAAACACTATCTCTCTCTCTCTCTCTCCCTCTCTCTCTCTATCCTTCACTAACTATATCCCCTCTCTCTCTCTCTCTCTCTCTCTCTCTCCACCCCTCCTCTCCCTGTGGGATTGCTAAAGCAGACCTCATGCTGAGCAGAGAGGCCTGAGAATTACGAGGAGCTTAGCCACTTCATTTCAGGGCCCTGCGGGGCCCGTGGCCCCTGAAGCTAGGAGGGGGGCA
>JAODUK010011851.1:0-28938 GCA_027564635.1 Typhlichthys eigenmanni | reverse complement strand
CTAACTAACTAACTAACTAACTAACTAACTAACTAACTAACTAACTAACTAACTAACTAACTAACTAACTAACTAACTCGGGCAGGATGGTCTAGTGGTTTGGGTGTTGGGCTCCCAGCTGGAAGGTTGTGGGTTCAAACCCTGGTGCTGACCTACCTGTAAGCATCCTCGAGCAAGATGCATAACCCCTAACTGCTCCCGGTGGTTGGTCGCACCATGCCTTGCATGGCAGCAATCACCATCGGTGTATGAATGTGTGAGGCAATACTGTAAAGTGCTTTGAGTGGCCGGAAGGTTAGAAAAGCGCTATATAGATGTAGTCCATTTACCATTGCACACACACAGGTTCCTGCTTTCTCTCCCATTGTCGGGTTTTGCTGCCGTGGCAACAGAGCGGAGGCTGATGACACGAGGAGGTGGGGGAGGGGGTTTAGGAGAAATATGATGGGGGAATAGGGAGGGGACAGGGAGAGAGAGAGGTAAATGAGAGATCAGGGAGTCAGAGCCCACTGGTCATTAGAGACAAGGGCTTTTACTGCTGCTGCAGTGTGAGCGCGTGCGTGTATACGTGTGCTTGTGTCTGTAGTTGTTCCAGCAATCAGAGTTTATGCTTGACTTGGCTGTGTGTGTGTGTGCATGCGTGCGTGCGTGTGTCGGACATATTGCGTGTCCACTCGGAACATTGTGTAATTCTGTCACCCACGACTGGTGCTAAAATTGGTCATCTCAGCTCAAGAGAACCCTCACACTATTCCAACTGATAGGCAGTGACTGGATAAAGAGAGAGAGAGAGAGAGAGAGAGAGAGTGAGAGAGTGAGAGAGAGAGAGAGGGAAATTAAAGACAACACAGTTTTCAGTCATTTGTTTTTGTAGCATGAAGGCAAACCAGTCGCCTGGGAGATGTTGCTGCGCTGAGTCCCGCATATGTGTCTTATGGTTTGTGTTGTCATGTGTGCTTAATTGCACTGCAGAAAACGGCATGCTCTAATTTGGTTTGTTTTCAGCTGCCCTGGGTTCCCTCTTGGCTGTGGGTCTCAGCCTGAATATCTATAGAGGCTTTACACTTTAACAAAGTCAATGCACAAACACTAAACATCTATGGGAACAACGATTCAAAGTTTAAAGGTCCATTGGTTGATTAATTTCATCGTGACCGTACATTGCTGCCCATGCACCTCAGTGCTGATGGCTCACACGCAAGCATGTGTTCGGGGGATAGGTAGAGAACAATGCAAGCCTGTGGTTTCTGGACGGAGAGGTGTAGAGATGAGCGCCAGCCACACAGTTAGTGCAGTGGCATGCACGGAAACCCAAACAATGCTTTTGCAACACGGGTAACCAATCACAGGGGTAATTTGGGATCCAATTCTAGGAGTGCTCCTCTAACAGTACATTATCCCAAGCTCCCTGGTGAGAGTTTAGTGCTAGTTTAGTGCAAGTTGTCCAACACATACAAAAACAAACTGGATTACAATACAATACACTGGTAAAAGATACTGTGCCTGTATCTCCAACGTACTGTAGATCAAATATTTAATGAAATATTAACAGCAAGGAGCACTGTAGTAATAACTATAATAATACATTATGTGATTAGCTAATGGATGTAAAAGTACCATAAAAGCTAATGTAATAGCCCTTATGGTAAGCATAATGTACATTTCAGCGTAAATAGCTAAGTGTTTATATTCCACATTTGTGCTTTAACCACAAAGTTGATTAAAACACAAATGTCCTATTAATATTTAAACACAATGCTTAGCTTGATGGTCGTTTAATAATGCCACAATAAAATAACAACTCTTTTAAGTTACTTTCTTTGGCAGCAGCTTGCTACATCTATATAATAGTGTAGACTACTGTACTGTATGGTATCATTCTGGGGTTAGGCATTTATTTTATCATGTTCATAGTGCTAGTACTTTAGAAAATTGGGGGCTTTTGATTTCATTGTTGTAATATAATATTATAAAGAATTTCTACCCAACACATTTAAAACTTGTCAAAAATTGCATGCGTGTGCAAAGGTTAATATCAAGATAATATATTGTAGGCTTTGTTCATTATGGTGATGTGTGTGATCTAGTTTATAATGATTAAAATTCACAAAAATACCATGAATGTCTTTCCATCTGCATATTAAGTGGCAAAGTACTATAGGATAATGCAAATAAATGTATGATTTCATTACTATTTTACAGCTGATTCCATCTCTAAAATACAGATAATGTATTTGCTAATGTATTTGATTTACAGTAACAGGACAGGACAATGTGGCTAGTTCTTACCATGGGCTCTGCCGAGCATTTCAAGCTGCTGGTTAGAAAACATAACTGTATTAGTCATATCAAATTAGTCACAACAATAACAAACACTTTTTGATTCTTGATTAAACCGGAGGCATGTGTTCCTGTTTGCCAGATTAGTAGTTATTTCTGAAATGTCTTGTTTCATTTTGCCAGGATGTGTTCTGTGTCTTCTCAAAATATATACTTCTGTCACTCATGACTAGATCTAAAATTGATCATCTCAGCTCAAGATGAGCTGTCAGATAATATGCTCTGATATGAAGTGATGTGGGGAGAGGGCATGGCCATGGGAGAGAGAACCTCACAACAAACAATGACCACAAATACACAGACATGGTATCTGGCTAATGTGCATGAGGTTTGCGTAACAACTCTTAAGTGTACATTCATCTGTGCAAATTCTCACTGCAGTCAAACTTGAATGTGGTTTGTTTTGTTTTGCCAATGGCAAGAGGCATATTCTCTTTGACAGTCTCTAAAAAACACTTCCGGCACATAGCAATAGTCACCGTTTGATTTTTCTTTTTTTTATATCCTTATTTAGTAATAATAAATAGCGTTTCCATAAATCCATGTGAAAGGCTAATGCTTTTTACAGATACAGGTTAGATCTCACGAGCTGTGTTATTTACACTGACGACACTGGCTGACATGGCTCAGCATGTTCATGGAGAAGCATTCATTTGACTGTGCCTCAAATGGAAGGCAAACAAGTATATAAGCCTGGACATCCTTCTGCTAATGTAAGAATGTGTGCATCATGTGTGTGTATATTCAATATTATTGTATTTATATATTAGATACAGTTATTGTCAGACAGTAATCCACCTCTAACTAGTCTAAAGGTCATTTTACATCAATTGTGATTGTTTTGTGATTTGTTATTATTTGAAGAATATAAACCACATTAAATAAAACCCTTCATGTGTAACACACATGTTCACAATGTGAAAATATGGTCAGACATTCTGGAGAAAGCTAGGGTGCTCCCTCAGAAGAAGAATCTGAGCTCTATCTGCATTGTCAAGGCTACAATTGTCAGGCTTGTACAGGGATTGGGCCCAAACGCAGATGTGCAGTCAGCAGACTTTTATTTAGATTAACAAAGAAAATCTCACCAAAGGTGAACACGGTTCATGTTTCTCTGACATGAACAAAACTAGGCAAACAAACAGACAGGTCATATCATAGAACAATCCAACAGAGAATGAGGGGAGTGGCCACAGGCAGCATGTGAGAGCACACACACAGGGTAGAACTCTGACAACAATATTGTTGTGTGGTGCAGTCTGCACCACTTTTTGTGATTTATTTCAGCACGCACCCAGAATGGGCAGCTATCAGACCATGAGGAAATATTATCTTACAATCGCTGGCTATACCTTTAAATATACTGTAAATATTCTGAATCAAACAAAAAATCCTTAGCAGTGAGCTTTATATGACTACAGTACATAGTGAATATGATGAATGCTGCTATCGAACCAGCTCTCTGAAATGTGTCCCCTCCTTGTCTTCTCAGATGGGGCGTAGCATCTCTAACACACACTGGACCTGGGTCAGTGTCATGTCAATGTCTTCTAATCCTGCCTGAAGAGCCTGTGGTTTCAGTTCCTCCTGGAAGATAGTGAGACTACCTATGGTCGTTCCTTTACTACTAATTTGATGCACCCAATGTTTCCTTTTCTAGTCTAGCAATTAGTCATTGTCACTGGACAATGTTGAATTCCTTGTCATTGTCTTGTCCTTATTCCTAGAGTGAAACATTTTTAAAATAGCTTTTGGTTTATTCATGAAGCTTTTTGTAAAAGTACCCTAAAAGTACCCTAATATTGCCAAGATATTGCTTCTCAAACTGTGGGTCCACAAGTGATGCTTCTGGTGGGGGGATTGCAGAGAACCAAAAGCTACATTAAAGGTGGAAAACGGGACATTACTTGGGGAGAGGTACATTACAATGGAGTAACAAGGGGTCACTGGCTACAACATGCCAGGTTTAGAGTATACAGTATATGACACTGAGCAGAATAACAAAATGTCTCCACGTCTGATGGGGAACTGTGTTCGTAACAGCCTATGTGTCCCAGCTTACCGTTCTTCTGTCAAACGCACGACTGAACGCCCAATATGCCCTCTAGCTTGTCCAACAAAACAGAGGACACTCTGCCGCTCACCCGCTATTGCTGTCACCACAGCAACAGTTGGTGAAAATGGAGCATAAGATTGGACATCAAACGCTTCAAGTTGCATGAGTCATCTTGCAAAAGATTTCAGCATCTCTTGCACTTCCAATTGAGCTTTAAATGTGTGCCTTAAGGAGGAGACCTTCTGCAATGTCTCAATGATGACAGGGCAGTGCCATGCGGTGGTGTGTAGGCCTACAGTGTATTATCATTACCCAATGGCTTTGGTTTTCGGCTACCAACATATTTCACTGATGCTGCTGCTGTCTTGGCCTAGCCTTCACCAATCAGCATCCTACTGATGTTATTTATTCCTTTTTGAATATATATCGACATAAATTCTGATTGAAAATACTTCAATGTCATGTGAAACCAAAGACGAGAACTGTCTCAATTTATTTAATTCGTTGTTTTCTTTCAGAAAACCTATGTGGCGTTTTGTCCTGCTTTGTTTCATAATAAATACATTGAAAGCGTTTGGGTCATCATTTAACCTCTAAGTCAACATTTAATGGCCCTGTACAGCAAGGCAGATTGGTATTGGACATGCCCTGTGGGAATTCAAAGCCTATTTAAACTGCTCTACAAACCCTATTATATGTTGGTTTACTATTACTGTGTGTATTTGTGCAAGTATACATATTTGTGTTGGTCTGACTGTGCGTGCGTGTGTGTGTGTGTGTGTGTGTGTGCGCCCAAAGGCCTAAATCGGGGTGTAAACCCCACAAGGTCATCTAACTGGTTCAGTGTGTCATTTGAAACTGCAGCGGTAAATCCCAGCTACACAACCTCCTTAGCATTAATTTCAGATTTGCTGTGGTGAAAAGCCATTGCTCCGCCACAAACACAATGCTATCAGATTGGAACATATGCTAAAACAAGTGTCCATTAGAATATGTATGAAACAGCCCAGCATCTAATACAGGATTAGTATTTGTTTGTCTCAGAGTGCAGTAAATCAGGTCCAAGCACTAGGAATAAATGCATAATTCAATCGATTTAGCACACGCTATAGTACATTAACATTAGAAGTTCCACAAGTCACTACAGAATTGTGAAATCTTAAATGAGAATCTCATTCCACTCACCTGATTCAGGTCAGATATTATGTCATTATAGAAAGCTTTTTGCTTAAAATATAATTTCTCCATTTGAAATAAATAGGCACAAACATCGAAAGTAGAAATAGTAATATCTAAGTAAACACATTGTAAAAAGCACATGAGACAACAAGACACTGGTGTGGTTTGGAAAATAATGCAGATTATTTTCCCCACAATGTGAATTATACTCATGCACATGTTACCTATTATGTTTTCATGAATAATAATGCAAGCTATTTGTACTACAAACCCGTTACATAAAGCATTATGCTGATATGTGCTGAAAACATATAATTAGGTTGTTGGTATGCAGGAGATGCCAGATGTGACACACATGTGTACTGTACATTTATAGAAAGCCAGATAGCTACAGTATCTGGCCTAATCCCAAATGTCCCAGGCACTCTCCTATTAGCTCTGGACCATGGAACAAAGATTTTCTGCTGTCAACAAAACTGCTGCATAAAGCGCTGCAATCATTATGACAATGCCCCAAGAGTGCCTGGGGAGACACACTGGCTCTGTCCCCTCATAATCATCAATAAAGGTGTGGACACAATAAGGCAGAGAATAGGTTTGGGGCCGATTGAAAAAAAAGATAACGTTAAATGAATTGCCTATATATCAGCGTGGTTGCTGTGGAGAATACATCTCTTGCCTTGGTGTTTTTGTCCATGCTGCAGTGGTGATTAGCACGTTGCAGCACCTTAAGACGTGAAAGCTAGCAAGCACACTGACACTTTGTGTTTTTCCAACGTACAGAACGACCAGAGTAACGTCCAAAACAAACACAGCAGCGTGTCATCCTCTTGAAAACATCAGAATTAACACAATACTGTCATCGCGTTTCTCACGCATCTCTCCGGGCTGAGACGTGCGTCGACGGGCTGTGATAGGACAGAGTGTGATTGGAAACTTGCCCTATATTGGGCGGAGCCTGTCAACATGCAGCTAGCACCTCTCATTTCCACATTCCCGCTCAGCTGCCCACCCGCTGGCCTGTTCGCTTGGCCAGGTGACTTATTGCAAGAACCTCAATTCAACACCCCCCCCACCCCACCCCAGGCCCCAGCCCCCTATGCTTAGTCGGAGTCATCCATTACAGTGCCTGTCAACTGAGCATACAATCAATACCCCCCCCCTCAACACATTTGATGGAGGGTTGCTAAAGGAAGAGAGAAGCAGTGCGGAGAGAGCTGCAGGGAAGGAAGGCAGTGTTAGTGCGCGGCTTAGGGCGTCGAGTTGAAAGAACAGGAGCGGTAGGAACAAAAAAAAATGTTTAAAACTGAACAAAAACCCTAAATGAGATGACGTGAAAAATGTCCAGGGACTGGAGACAAGCTAAGAGCAGGATTTTATAGAAATCAACAGAGATGGAAAGAGAGTGTGGGAGAGAGAGGTTGAGGCCAGAGATGAGTGTGGGTGATGGGAAAGGTAGAGAGGGTGTGGGTGTATTGTAGCATGCTATATATATATGGCAGAGGTTCAGGAATAGATCAGCGTGATTGTGCGTTGTGATTACCTAACACTACCATCTGCAAACATAAGCAACCATCATCCCACATCAAACACTACACGCACGCACACGCACGCAAATGCCAATACCTCATGCATGAAGGACACATGGACCAAAAATGTATTAAAAAAAAAGAGAAAAACAAAAAACTCATCTTGCGCTAAACCGAGCTAACGCTCCACTGAAGGGTTTATGTCGTCTGGCCAGGGTTGATAACGGAAACAAATACTTCTCACTCACTCACAAAACAAAAACACTCACAAGCAACCCGCGGAACGTGACCGCAACACATTTAGCATATTAATAAAAGCTGCTTAACCGCACATAAATACACAGGCTCTAGTGGCAGTAGCTACAGTAGGTAGCTCTTGCCGCCATACTGAAAACAAATGTGTGCTCTTTCTGTTTAGTAATACACACACACACACACATAGAATGCAGTATAAATATTCACTTTCCCTTTTTTTAATGATGCAGTAATGAAAAGGTGTCAGCAGGGTTCTAGTGTGTGTGTGTGTGTGCGTGCGTGTACGTGTGTGTGTGTCTTAGTGTCAAATATTTCAGGCAGTTTTCTATGATCAATAGGATTTAGATGTGAACATTAAATATTTCAGAATACTGTGGTTTCTCAATCTGTGAATTCCAAAATAGAAACTAAATAAATACATTAATTAACAGCACAATATTTCTCAGTATGTGTATGCATGTGCAGCAGGCTAACATATCCGTGCACTATAGCCACTAGCATGTGTGTGTGTGTGTGTTATAAGAAATGCATTATGGATGGACCATAGCTGCAGCTTGTCTGTTCTCCACACTGCGTTCCCAACAATAAACCCCAAGCAGTGCTCTGTGCCTCTGAACTAGGCTGTTCTGTGCATGTGTACAGCGCTGGTGAGACACACACAGCCAAGGTGAACCCTGGCAGCCATTTTGCCCCTCGTTTAGTATTCATTTTCCGGGTGATCACACATAGCTCGGCCAGGAGGTACAGAGATTGTGGTATGTTGTGTGTGTGTGTGTGTGTGTGTGTGTGTGTGTGTGTGTCTGTGGTAGTTGCGGAAGGAGGTGATTAGCATAGCCACATTCACAGAGCATGTGAATATGGTGTTAATATACAACAGGTGTGTGTGTGCGTGACTGCGTGTGCACATCATTCTTGTCTCCTGTCTGCATGACATGCAGTATATGATTGACGTACGTAGTTATGGTTTCTGTAAGAAGCACAATACAGAAAAACATGAAATTGAAACTTGAATTGGTAGCATTTTACTTTGTACTGATAAACACTTGTAAACACACAATGATCCAATTGTAAATACAAGACTATGCATCTGCACATTCATTTATAATAATGCTACTGAATCAAAATGTATTTTAAATGATATATGACAAGTTAGGAAACATTATTTCACAGTTTCTAATCATTTCTTTTAAATTAAATTATTTAGTTAATATCACTATATTGCGTCGAGGTCATGTGAAAAAAATTATTGTAAAAACTTGTGTTGGAAACATTGCTTTGAACACACTAACACACATTGGTACACAGTGCACGTGCACATATCCTATAACACATATATAGAGAGGGAATGTACCTTCAGTGGACAGGGTACACTCACACAAATAGTGATTCACACCCTCAAACACAATGGTGTACAATGCCGGCACCGAAATTATTTCAAATATTGAGAAGGTTTTTTATTTATTTATTCATATATTTTATTCTATCAAATATTTCTTTGTTGTTCAATAGACTCTATGGTAGTTAATATATCTTTTATGCTGTGAACCCCCATTATAAACACCTACGTAGGGCTTGAGAACCACTGCTCTACCACACTGTTGTGGTTATAAACCATATCAAACACATGCATGTTCCCAGTCCTCCACGCACATTCCCACTGACAGCCAGCCAGCGGTAGCCACTCGGGCAGAGGCAGGCAGGGAGGCAGGCAGTGTGTGGGTCCTATTCTGTGTCTGGGGCCCAGGCTGGAGCAGGATAGGGACCAAGGTTATAATCGTACATAAAAACTAACAAAATAACGAATAATAAGTGAGCAAAAACATTGTCGTTAAATGAAGTAAAAATAAAAGCAAGGCATTACAGAAAAACGTTAACTAACTAAAATTGTATCGTCTGCTTGCAAAACAAACAAAAAAAGCAATTATAGAGTAAATGTCCTTAGTTTTCGTCTTTCTAAAATTGTATTATGTTTTTGTTGAGTTTTATTACACAATACTTTTTGTGACGGCCAACGTTTGTTTTGTAAGCTGATTAACACGGCTCCTGACTCGTGTGCAAGTGACATGGAAAACACCGCCACTTTACTTCATGTAAAGGAAATTTGTATTTATTGTTACAAATCACACGTGTCGAAACATGTACACGTGCGTTGTACACGAAAGAAAAGAAAATAGTCATTTCCAAATATCTAGATATTATACGATTATTTAACCAAGCCTACCGCTGCGACTACGGTAGAAAACTGTGTTGCTCTGTAGCGAACACTGCGGACTCTGGCACAGATCAAAGGAAAACAATAGTAAACCCAAGTGAAACCAACTGTAGTCTTAAAGAGGCAGTAATAAAACAAATAACACGAATACAAGTGGCATCCTAGCATCCAACGTACATTAAGAAGGCTGCTCTTCACTACCGTAACTTTACTGTAGATGGAATATTAAATTACAAACACACCCTGTGTCAGAAGCACAAATTCACATTATATTCTTTTTGTATAATACCAGCAATAGTGTGCATTGGAAGTTTTTGCTCCCACACTTTTTCTGACAAATAATCCATATTACAAAAGACTAAAACTAACACTAAAACTAATAAAAGCTCAACTAAAACTAAGCATTTTCAAAAAATAGAAACTAAACTAAACTAGCAAACCTGCTTGAAAAACTAATTAAAACTAAACTGAATTTTAAAAGAAAAAGTCAAAACGAAATAAAAATAAAACCTAATGAAAAATGCAAAACAATAATAACCTTGATAGGGACCAGAGGGGCAAAGCAGGAAGCAGCCATGCGCCAACACAACAAAGCAAGGCAGTCTGGGGGGAGCGCAGAGAAGGACACCATAAGCAGAGGAGTGAAACGGAGGTCTAGCGGGAACGCCTTCTGTGTCTGCAGAAGAATGGGGAGATGTGAGGGTGGGGAGGAGAGGTCAGGAAATGAAACGAGAGCCCTGGCAGTGAGCTGTGCAGGCAGGCAAGATGGCTGCATGGGGGACAGAGCACCCGGCCAAAACTGGTCATCAGACCCCAGCTCTGCCCTACTTTCTCTAATGGGTGAAACCAGAGTGCCCATATATGGTCAATGGGCAACAACAGCTCCTAACAGCAGAATGGTCTAGTGGTTTGGGTGTTTGGCTCCCAGCCGGAAGGTTGTACGTTCAAACCCCGGTGTTTACCTTTAGGCATCCTTAAGCAAGATGCCTAACCTCCTACCCCCTAACTGCTCCCGGTGGTTGCTCGCACCTTGCACGGCAGCGATCACCATCGATCGGTGTGTGAATGTTTATGCTTTGGATAAATCAGTGTGTGAATGGGTGAATGTTAATGCTTTGGATAAATGCAGTCCGTTTACCATAAACACATAAAAGCACACACACATTCAAGTATCTTTAATTGCCTTCCTTCCAAGACAGAACAGAGGTGAAGAGAGAACAGCTGGCATGTTTTGTCAGTGTGTGTTGCATGTGTGTTTTGTATGCGTGACAGCTAAATGCAACTCTGTAGCATGCATGCTAATATTTGAGCTTTTTGAGCGTTGGCTCCCCTGAAGTCTAACCGCAGGCACCGGTGTAATCGTCCGGAGACATGCGCTATGCTGGCATAGCATGTGTTCAGGTCAACATCCTTCAACCGTAACATCCGCACACATGGCCACAAATCAGGGATGTGTGAACACAAAAAGTTTGGGGGCAAACTATAGGAACTGCATCGGCAACTAATGTTGTTTAGTGTCTCAGTGAGTGGAGGTTTGAATAATGGATCTGTGATGTCAGAATCACACTCACAAACAGAACTGTCTCTTTAGGCGTGCCTTGCACCTATCTTTATTCCCAAATTTTGGGATTTGGACGGTTTGTTTCTTTACTTTGACGTGGGTGTGTGATCACATGCAAAGCTCTATCTATACCACTATCTCCCGATCTGCTGTCTCCCCCATCAGTTCAATGACCTGCACCTGCTCCTCATACTCAAGCCCCGTGAACAACAACGCCTCACAACCCTTTCCCATAGGGCAGCACCATTAATCGTAATAAAATCACAAGCTTGAGCCGTACTTCTATGCAATCTCATTCCTACATGCCATATTTCATTAGGGACAGCTGCGTCAAAACAAGAGCAACTACTTTTTCCCTCAACAAAGGGATATACACATATATGCACTGCCCTCTCCAAGATAACAGCAAAAATGTCCCCAATGTATGGAATGCCATTTAAAGGTATAGTCAGCTATCGCAAGCTAAACCTAAATGTAAGCTAATACACTTTTTCTCAAATTCAACAAATAACATTAACGTTAACATTCGAATTTGATGACGTCTGAGCGAACGGAGTGTGCCGTTGTAAACATGGAATTTTAACAGATATGATATGTAGAGCCGTTTTCAGACCATAAAATGCAATTTTTCTGAATTTTTATAAAAACAAGAATTCTGTCAATATTAACACCAGCATTGATGTGTCTCGTCACAGATTTTATTACTTAGTTTTCAGCTCAAAAAACACATTTTAGGGTGCAGTTACATTTTAAATAAAAAATATGTCTATGAAATAAATAAATCAGGCAATACATTTAGTGATAAATGTAACAATAAATAAAAAATTTAAATTAATGTAAATTGTTTTTCAAATTACTACTTTTATATAAGGGACCATTACGTAATGCTTCCACATGTATGCATTTTAAGGGGTTTTTATTTTATACTGCCAAATGTGTTCATTTGAGAGGGCTTTTTTTCAAAATGCTACATTTATTGATTTCAAGGCACCATTTCATGGACATTTTTCAGAATAATTTGAATTTGCATTTACAAGTACCGGACAATATAATCTAGTAAAATATTTAGCCCAAAACACATTGTTACAATAATACATACTGGCCGGACTGCTATTGCATTCATTTCATACATTCTCAACTCACAGTCATGAAAACATTTCCGCTGCACTATGACCTTTCAATTGACACCTCATCTAACCCAATAGAAGCTGACCACACCCTACAATAGCCAGTGACAGTCCACGTTGAAAGAAGAGCATGATTGTGCTGATGTTAAGCCAATTAAATTAATCTGAATCTGGTTTTTCACAGAGGAAGTAGGGGCCAAGAAGCTTAGCACTTTAGCATGTACTGATTATGGATGACGATAGAGATAATCATTTATAATTTACCGCATGTTTCAAAAGGCACAGACAACGGTGTAGTGTGTCTTGCAGTGCCACTATGGGGGCCACCTGTCCCGGTTCTCCCGCGGTTGTCCTTGCTTTTAATTACCTCTTCTGGGACGCTTCATGTTCTTGTTTTCAATGGGTTAGAAATGATATGATAGATTCATAGTTTCCATTTAATGTGCTATCTACTGCTATCTAGCTATTCATCTACAGTCTGAGTAAGGCTTCTGCGTTGAGGTTACGCCGTAGCCTACTTCATTGTGAGCATAATAAATACTTCTGCGCTTAGTCCATCGGACCTGTCCATATTGACATGTCCACATGCAAAGCCCCGCTACTGTATACTGTACGGGAAGTGCCATGTCTTCTTTAGGCTCCCAAAATAGAGCACATAATAAGGGTGTTAACGTTTTGCAATAAGCATATACAAATATTTCTTTCCAGAAAATCTCCCAGTGAAACAATCTGCCGATAGAAAAAGCTAGGCTATTTATAATAGACTGCCCAAACAACAAGGAAATCCCATAGGTAAACCCTGGAAGCGCTAGCCCAGTAGCCCTTGATGTTGTGGCTTATGTTTTTTCCATACCAGTGAGCAATGCCTATACACAGAGCAAGCTTTCATTCATATGGAGGATGTGTGGTCTGATAAAATAAACAGACTCTCAGTTGCAATGGGCACGTCTGGGTTTCAGGTCAGATTGAACTTTAAGACGCCTATTGACTTCAAGTCATTCATTAAAGGTCAGAAACAGCTGATAACTGCAACAAAGGGAAATTACAAATATAAATGAGATTTTTGGTTAAGATAAGGCATGTATGTTTTAATATAAGGTTGTTTAATTTCAATCTTCAGATATTTTAAAACATATTAAAGCATAAATATACTGAATGGTGTTGTCATGAGACAGATTATGGTGCAACTCTAATGTAGCCTAATGACCTTGTTTAACCGAACGGGAGTAAACAAAGCCAGAATCTAGACACAATCAGGTAGGTTAAGCACATCTTTATTATATTGATTTCAAAATTCAAATAAAAATTGTACACATACACTATATACAAAATACTTACAATGCACAATAGTGTGGTAGGCACTAATGTTTTTTGGTTGTGGTGTGGGCAAAACTGTATGCCGGAATGTCACGTGTCCAGGTTTTTTGAGAGACAGATGGCAACCCTAAGCGCCACCGTAGGCTATAGCAAAATGAGCGGTGTTGCGCTACTTTGTTTTGTTATTAGCATTATGTTAGCATAATATATTGATCTTAGCCTAATTGCGTCTGGGTCCAGGCCACTAAATAAACAAAACAAACTGTGCTATCAGAGAGATGCACAGAGAAGTGTGATAGATGTTCTGCATGTACTGTACCCTAGGGGCATATGGGGCAATAAGGGGGGCATCTGCACCTACTGGTTGTGTGTGATTGAGAGAGGGGAAGAGAAGATGGAATAGTTGCCTAATCACAGAAATTTGAAGAACATAGTGCAAAAATAGCAAAAGGAATAAAGAAAAGCAAAAGCAATATTTATTTATCTTTATATTTGAAAGTATATTTCCTCATTATTTACAGATTTGTTCATTTTATGGCAACTATTTGACTCCATATGTAGCGCCCGCAAAATTTTTGGATATTCTTACCCAAACCTGCCCGAACCCACGGGTCTACCCACGAGTCAAACCCATAGGTTTTATTTTTTGTTTTTTTAAGTAGTGTCTCAATCAGTCTCTTTCTGCCTCAGAAACACACAAAACAATCTGTTGACGTTGCGATTGGAGTTTGAAGCGCCTGATTTCCATGTGTTCCTAGAGGGGACTCTCAAAGTGGCAAAACTTTGTTGCCACTATCTCCGCTCGCAGTAGACAACTCAGAGTTCATGCATTCTCAAATGAGGGAGCAGATAGGCCTACTTCTGTGTGTTGAATAGCTACTGGTTCCTTATCAAACTAATTCACAACCTACTGTATCTGCTTTCGAATTAACAGTACAACTAGGGTAGGCTACATTTAATATTGTTAAAAATAAAAATATTTGAAATTGTAAAAGTTTGTTCACCTTTGATTAAGATAGGCTAAATTGCATTTTGCTAAACTAGCTATGGAAATACGGTAAGATATAATTAGCTAACGCTCTTCATCAGGACAGCCAATGCAGCGCAGCATACAATATATTCATACAGAATAAATATAATGTGAGATTTTCTGCTCCTCTCGTCTTTCCGTCCCGCTGCCTGTGAATAACGGAGCAGTTTTGGCACCCTGCCATTGTTGTACCATAGGCTACTGTAACTGTTCACCTTCCGAAGATCAAGCAGTCTATAGATTTATTATTTTTTAAATGAAGAGAAAGGAGGCTGGTGGAGAGGGAAAGATAAAAAGTGGTCTCCACTCGCAGACAAAGCAGCCGATCGATGAGTGCAGGTGAGGCGAGACCTGCAACCTGTATACACGCTGACACTGACAATTAACGGACAATAAAGGCTGGATATCATATCTGCATGACAACAATGACAAGCTACAAGTAACCTACAGAAGGTTTTTGAGGACAAAAACAACAATTAAGATTCTGACCCAGATTATGAAGTGCTGATGCTTACCAAGGCTCACTGGGTGAGAGACAGCAGGTTTGCCACGAAAACAGGGAGATAACATGAGGCCTATTACCAACAGAGCCAAACTGGAGCCAAACTCCATAATATAATATATTCATAAAAATCCATAAAAATATAATGGGCTACTGGTAATATATGACAATGGCGATCATAATTACGATTGACAAATACTGTAAAAACTGATATTACCTATAGACTCATAAAGAGGCTACTGTAATGTGTAGAAATGTGTAGCTACTTTGTATATTTTTTCAATGTATATAAACGTCTATTAATGTTAATAATTAGGGTAAAAGGTTAAATGTTTCTAATTAAAGCCAGCTGTATTTATTAATTTTCTTTGCTCTTGAATGCATTTTATTTCATGTTTCTATCTGATACAGAGGTTGATGAATGAAAGGTTTAATGAATAGAAAATTCTGTCTATTCTGTCTCTCTTTTATGAAGCTGTTTTTAAAGGGCTCCATAGGTCTAAAGGCCGCCGGTGCTTCAAGGAATGCAGTGTTCGAAAAGTAAAGAAAAGTGACGGAGGAATTCAGAAACCAGCAGATATTCAATGCATGTTTATGGATTGACGCCCAATAAATAGAACCATGTTGTAATCCTTGGCGTCGACACGTCAGTGAGCGTTGCACCGTTAAAAATAATTAGTTCTAAAATTCGCGTCGATGCCGACAGTGGCCGTTGGGTTAGCTAGTTCACTTTAACGGGTCATCGGCCACTGGCGGCGTCTGGCGCGTCGACGCCAAGGTTTAGAACGTGGTCTGTTTCTTGAGCGTCAAGCCATAAAAATGCAGTGAATATATGCAGATATTTTAACTCCTCCGTCAATTTGTCTTTATGATTAGAACGTTGCATTCCTTGACTCACTGCCGAACTACACGGCCAGAGGGCGTTGGCCTTAATGGGTTAAAATAGCATTAGCTATACTGTAGCAATATCATTATGTACTGCCCCACAATCTAATGTTACTTGTTACCCTGTTGTACACCATATTTTAAGGAGGTCAGTTGATTCATTTTCTCAAGGCTCAGAAATGAAGACAATGGTAGACCAATTTTATAAAGGTAAAGGATTTGGAGTGTACTCATTCCAATTTTTCGTCATTACCAAAACACACGTCCACACAAGTCAAAAGCAAAAATGCAGCTGTCTTGTACCTTTTAACATATGTGCTTTCCTTGAGTCTGAAAGGACCAGCCACCACTGACCTATACCTAGCTAAGTGTCAGTTGATAAAAGTGTCTGCTAAATGTGGTACATTTTCAAGTAAACTACAGACCACAGGGTTGAACAAATGTTCAATATCCTTTTAAGTATTGTAAAAGAAGAATAGCAACCTCCAGTCACCTTGAAATTCCTCAGTTGAGAAAAAATACTGCCAGCAAAAGTTGCACCTCCACATTCTGATACCAGCATAAGCTCAACCATGTCCCTAGTTGCCAGAATTGCACATCAATTACAAATATGAGTTTAAATAGCAAAATCAATGATAAAAAAAAACATTACTGAGGCTTTTGCTGTCAATGTCAAGACTATGATCCCCAATATGTGAACACAAACTGTCAAACAATATCCACACGTCCTGGCTTGGTCATGCTGTCAGTGTTCCATTGCATGCCAGCAACACAGCAGAATGTGTGATTCACCCATGTCTTCTCTTATGTAGTAGACTCAGGGCTTGTTGCTAAGCGTGTTGCTATGATTGACCAATGGACCTCTGTATCCATCGCCTGTTCTCTTTAAAGTAAGATATTAAACGGCCGTGTATCCCCCCACAAGCTGGAGAAGGCATATCCTAACACATACTGTAACACAGAGAAACAACTGAACTAAACAGACAGACCTTGTCTAGCATAGTAATCTACATGTATACAGCATTACACTCATGCAAGGCCTTGAGCAACGCTGTGAAACAATGTGACTTTGATACGGGACAGGTTTAAATGTGACAAAGTCTCCCAACACTGGAGCATATGGACACCCAAAGGAAGTGGTGTCACTCTCGGACTCCGTCACTGAAGCAAATAAGTCTAAGATGATCCCATCACAAGGCCCCGCAGGCTGGACTGCACACAGGCTGACAATGCAATGTACAGAGTCCTGGGTTAACTCATATATCATTACTCATGCTGACAGCATGGCAATAACGCCCACTTTATAGCACTGGTAGCATTTAAAATTCAATGGGAGATGCTGAAGCATACATTATGGTCACGCTGTTATAATCAGACACAGGAATAATGAAGACATTTAAATAACGATAGACTGTACGTCAATGATATATGCAGTGGCTGGGAGGTCACCCATTGACATTTGGAAGCCATTAGTTTGGTTTAACAAGTGCATTTATGTGTTATTACTGGAGCCCAATTTGCTGTCTTGAACATAGCTGACTAGCAGTGTACCTATACACATAATTACAATTCGATACAATTAATTTGAGCAAAAAAAGCATTCCCTAAGAATATGTATTAGATATTATTAAATGGGTTAATGGAATGAAACCAACCATTGACTATGGTCTGATCCATGATCCGTGGTTTCTTAACAGCATACTGTATGTTAAAGGTTAGCTGTAACCACCTTGATATATCAGCAAATACGAGCAGCACTTTTATTTAACGAGAGACGATATCTCCTGTTTTGTTACGTAACAAAACTGGAGCAACTGAAGTCTGGTAAACCTATTACACTATTTCTTCTTGTCTTGTTGATTAATGCAGGAATTACTGTCTGCAGCTATAAACGTCGCTATAGCCACATTGCTTTTCGCAATGTCTTCTGAGTGGAGACTATTCTGTGTGTTTGTGTTTCTTTTCCAGCATATCTGCTATATCACTGGTGTAAGGACCGGTTGATTCACCCATCATTACATTCAGGGACTCTGTAATGCTCACACACACCAGACCATTACGTTTGTTGGGTGATCTTCATGTTCCTGCTTGCTGCTGTCTGTAACCATTGTATCCCTACTACAAACTTATCGCTATTCGATCGGCTGTGAAGAATGCTTTGTGTTGGGACGTGATTCAGGGTGGGCCGGGCTGCCCTCACGCCACCATTAGCTAGGGTGCTGATTGTGTGTAGACAGCCATGGAGACATATTGTCTTTTCTTCACTATAGAAAAGACAATAAATTATTAGTTTGATAAACCACAGGTCTAGAATCGAGAGGTTATGTTGATACAAAATGTGTTACATTGCTATAACTGGGTCCTGTGATCTTTAAGGAGTAAGTGGAGCATTAGAATGCATTCGATGTAATTGTATTGCAGTATCTTGTGTCCGGAAACAGTACTGCATCTTAAGCATTTGTGGGTTGGCCTCCGCACTCAGCTGTGGTTGTTGCTTATTCCCACACACGCATGCATGTACGGCTGAGCCATAGATCAAATACATTTGATTTATCACCCATTAATTTATCAATTTTTGTTTTGTAATGATTTGAAAACTGCTGAAATCGCAAAATCTTTTTAGATGAATGATTCCTCTGCTTTCACTCAAAAGGTAATGCCATGTAACATCGAGTCAGTGCTCCTCTCCTGTTCTTTCTCACCTGTCTTTCCCAACAGTTTGCCCAGCGTACCTCAACCACACTGACTTACATTGATTGCCTACCATTTTCACTTAGATGTGTTGGGGTTATATTAAGTTGTGGAAGTCCTTTGGTTTCTGTCCGTTATCGTTGCACACCGTGTTGTGTCGGTCATAGCTTTATGTTCCTGATTGGCAACCATCTCATTCATCATTAGAGTTCAAGTGACGCTCGCATTCACGGCATCACCCGCATTTCTGTTTGTCTTTCCTCAATTTGCGCCTGCATCCACATTCAAACACATATATTATTATTATACGCCAGCAGTAGGCTGTCGCCAATTGCAAGTCTTTACTAACCTGACACACCAGATATCCTTGTCTGTTAAGAAACATCTATCTGGGGAGCCATCCATTGTAACTGTTTCAAGAGGGTAGGCGCTTACAAAAAAATGCTTGGCATGTGATTGGACGAACCTGTGAACCAGCAGAGTCTGTTGTTATCCACTCGTAACTAACTATTGCTCGTTAACTCTCAAGAGTTCAAACGAATACAATTTCTAATCTATTCGATTTTCTAATTTGCATAGATAATGTTCCCTTATCTTAATTAATCAAATAGCCTGGGCTATGAATTTAAGTGTTAAGGTAAATAGACCTATAGCCAACATTTGTGAAAGAGAACATAATGGAGACATTTCTTGCTCAACAAAAATTGCAACCGGTTTGTTGAAATGTCATGTGAATGTTTCTCCAATCACTACCAGCTTTAGTTTAACTGAAGTTATTTTTTTTAAATGCCTATTGCACATAGTGCATCTACAGTAGGCTACTGCATATAGCTTTACTATTTATGAATAATATTTTGTCTTGAGTTTATGTAGAAAAGAAAATCGTTGTTACAGTATGTAACTATCCATAACAGTGAAAACAATCAGGATATACATTTTAGGCCATATTGCCCAGCCCTATATCAATGGATGCTTTACCCGTACAAATATTCATATGTTCATCAAACGCTCATACACAACACTTCAAACACTCAAAATGTTTCCCACATGCTGATACTTCAACGTCAACTCTGGGACTTGTAGCCAAATGTTCCTCATATTCCCCTGCCTCTTAATCAACAGTTCATCTGGAGCTCGCTGGAAACATTCCCTATTTGGGGGACCATACGTCTGTATATCTGCTGGTGGCTAGACAGACAGTGTCAATGAGGCCCGGCAGCATTTGTTAACATGTACCCTACAATACTGCATTTCCGCAGCTCTGCTGTGAGACCTACGCCGCTGTATTAAATGTAAGGTAAGTTACTGCAAGCTAAATGTAAGCTAATACACGTTTTGTCAAATTCAACAAATATCCCCTCAGATTTCGCCATTTTACCGTTCTCTGTGCGTAATCTGGTACTTCTACACAGCCCTGACTCCGTAAATTGGAACATATCACAATGCACGTGCGAGGAGCCACCACGGAGGACCGCGGAGTGATACTGTTTTGATTTCAAAGTTAGCAAGAATTACTAACCCTGCCTATAAAGCACAGATAGTTATATGCATGGCATGTTAGACCATGCCTGTCAGGCTCTCGGACAGGGTGGACCCAAATGCACGACACTCTGGTCTTTGGGGTTTCGGGGTTTTTAATTTCCAAACAAACAAGGCGGGTGCTGACATAAAATGATAATCCAACAAAGACAACAGAACATACTAGGGCTTATATACAGGGTGACAAGACAGACCATTGGGCACAGACAACGAGTGGCAGGTGAAATCAATAACAGTCAACTAGGGCTGGAACACATGGAAAAACACGGGCTGGAACACATGGAAAAACACGGACTGGAACACAAGGGAAACACGGACTGGATCTCAAGGGAAACAAGGACTGCATCTCAAGGGAAACACGGACTGGAACACATGGAAAAACATGGACTGGAACTCAACGGAAACACGGACTGGAACTCAAGGGAAACACGGGCTGGAACACAAGGGAAACACGGACTGGAACACATGGGAAAACACGGACTGGAACTCAAGGGAAACACGGACGGGAACACAAGGGAAACACGGACTGGAACACATGGGAAACACAAGGAGGTGGACAGCAGAATTTAACAATGCCTGCAATACCCCTTGAAGAATAATTAAATAATATCACCACATCAAAAAGTTCTGTTAAAAGATATGATGAGTAAAGACTACAAACTACTCAAAAATTGACAGTAAGTAAGTGAGTGGAGTGGACACATTGACTGACACCCCCGGCCCCATTTCCACGCTCAAAGTTCCGCTGGCACGTTCTCGACCATCAAAGCTACAACCAGAAATGCTGTCAAATAAGATGTAATAACTGAATGATAGAGGGACACTACTTACTATGCATAACGCTTATAGTATAGCGAGGCAGAATATAAAAATGTGTGGGACACAATTATTAATCTATGCATACTTGTTTGCAATGATGCAGAGCTGAATATATGTGCATATGATACACTAAATGTATCTGTTGAATTATGTGCATCTACAAATGTAATATGCACTACAGTATAGAACCATAAAAACACGTGCCCACCCATTTAAAATTAATGCCCCTCTTGCTGAGCTGAGTCTGACGCTGGCTCTGGAGGGGGGTGCAGGGAAAAGGATGTTGAATCTCTCTGCTCCTGTCAGCAATGCTGACACACACACACACACACACACACACAGCACCCAGTGTGAGCAGAGAGCTCTACAATTTGTGTGTGTGTGTGTGTGTGTGTTATTAAATGTGTAGAGGGGAAATGGGTATCCTTCCTTACGTGTCTTTATGTGTGTGTGTGTGTGTGTGTGTGTGTGTACAGTATCTGTCCATACCCATAATGCATCAAAGGGTACGCTGATGGCTGAGTAGCATGGAAGACACCTCCAGACAAGAGCAAGCTCAGATAAGCTACTACTCATAGCACAACAGCAGGGAGGTGGGAGGACTTCACTTCTAGACTCTGCACACAGGGATTCACTGTGACAGTGTTGTAGTTGCCGCATCAAGGTCCTTATTTAGACGGCCCATCATATCTTAACCTCTCTCTCCCTCTGTCCTAATTAAACACACACACTGAGCATGACGTTGCCTTGGGCCCTCACACAGCACGCCGCAGATCTGGATGTTTGAGCTAACCTCTCTGTGCTTTGTCAGGACTGATATAAGCCACGTTACTGAGACTGTAACACTCCTTTTGCTCATTTGAGTCAGTTACAAATTAGTCTCACAGAGCCAGCCTTTACTTGCATAAAGTCTGTTACACTAACTGACGCTAACTGCAACAAGATCCGCCTACTTGACAGGAGAGGTGTTTTGATTGACATGCACGATGGCCAACTGCTGTACATAACGCAATGACCAAGTCGGACATTGAACTTACACTGAGGAATTTGAAATGACTGGCTGTTTGCAGGTCTTGTAAATCTTTTAAATAAAGTAGCCTACGATTACTGCTTGAAATAATTGTAAAAACTTAAATGAGTAAATAAAGATTACCACCACACCGTAGTTATGGATACAGACTAGTGAGTGACAATGCAAATACAGCCATTGAAAATCGACTTCCTCACTTCCGGAAATGCTGCCGAGCTTACGTGGGTGCTGTATACGTATCAGACGTTCAGCACAGAGTTGCTCATGTGATGCACTGCTAATGGATGGAGGAGGCTGAGACTAGTTGCAAATGAACCTGTCAATGCAGAAAAGTTGTTTGTAGAACACTTCTTCTAACAAGGCAAAGATTATGTTGTTTTTGTGATAGATGTTTAAGGGGTTGTATTTTTTTACGGTTCTGTTCTATTTCAGGAATCTACAGGCTTCAGTTAAAGGCACAAAGACGGGGGTTAGCACAAAGTGTGGCATTATTCCAATCTCAGGTATGAGATTCAAATCAGGTCAGTATCACACATCTCTCTCTCTCTATCTCTCTCTCTCTCTCTCTCTCTCCCTGCAAAAAGAAAGAAAAACAAAGGACACATGCCAAAGGGAAGATGAATGCCTACTCCCTTCAAAAAGTTATGCCAGAATGTCAGACCTCCTTTATGAAACGAATGATAAAATTGAAGAAAAAAAAAAAGAATCTAACTGAATGATGACACCTCTACCTCAGGATTACCCACCATTATCTGGGAACACAATCCTGGCCAACCCTTTAAATATGAACTTGGGTAACAGAAGAAAAAGGGAGGCAGAAAATTCCTGGCCTGGCGGTACATTGGCAAGCTTTCTCCTGCAGAACAAAACATTAATTATCTATCTGTTTCTCGTTCCTTTCTGTTTCAAATATCTCCAGTCAATTTGGTTCAGTTCAAAGGGTCGCTATTAGCGTGACCAGCTCTGAGGCCAGCTTCTATCTTGCTACCAGATGACGGCAGGGCGGAGCACTTATCCAAGAGGGATACAGTGACCACATACACACATACTACACACACACACATATACTCTCCACACATCGTCAACTTCCCAAAATAATGGCCTAAGTAATCTAATGTATATATATATATTTGAACATATCCTGAGATTCTACCCCTGTAGTACTGCATAATGGCCTAATATTTTTATTATATTCAGTATTTTGTGTTTTCTGAAAAACGTGAAAAAATTATGTAGGCAATTATTTTAGGAAGGTGCCGAAAACATACACATACGTATACACACATACTCTACACATACACACATACAAACATACTCTACACATACACACATGCTCTGCACACATACAGCACACACTTACAGTACATACACACGCATGCATCAGGTAGAAAAGAGAATGTGTGTGTGTGTGTGTGTTTGTAGGTTGTGATCACAAACCGGTGTGTGATCTTGTATGGGGTCAACCATGCGTGTGTTGGTGTGCCGGGGCTAATCGTCCTAATGAGACCACCGGACAAAGTTCGCCCGGGATCCGCCACACTGTGGTTGATGTGCGAGGGCGTGGCATGTGTGTCCTACACATGTCCCAAGGGAGCACATGTCTACTATGCTAAACAGTTAGCGGTGGAGGGGAGGGAGCTAAGCTAAGCATACCCTGCACTGTACAGGCAGACACTGTTGTTTTAACTTCATTTGGTTGAGGTACCATGTTGTTGTAACGACAATAGGTTCAAACTATATCTAACTCCACATGCCTGTCTTATATTAATTACATTTTACCACGTTTAATGCCAAATCTATATGTAGTAACTGCACCAGCCAACGTAATGTTTAAAAATACTACAATGTCACTATTAACTGCCTACCTCAACAATAAACTGTATGTAATTTAACAGACACTTTAATTCACAATACAAGTAGCTACATTTAGTTGTACTGTAGCTGTAATGGTTGTGCACCAGTTATCAAAAGCAAAATCAGCATCCCACTACATGCCTGGCCCACCTGTAAGCATCTAGAGTCTATCTACTGGGATAACAGGATATGTGTAAACCCAATGCTGCCTACACAACACAATTAGCACTACGGTTCCTTTAATCTATACTGTATATAAACAATTTGTCTGACCATAGCTAATGTACTGATACATGTACATATTTTTGTGTTGGATTCTACCTCTGTGGGCCCTATGTTATCCATTTACGCACACAGTCTTAAGAGCAAGGCCAAGTATTTTGGCTATGCTATGTCCTCAGGACAACGCATTTGTTTGAAAAAGATTTTGCATCCATATGACAGCATTTTGAAAAGAGCTCTCTCTTCATTATTCATGGTTGTGTTTTCGGCTGAACTTAGAATAAACCAATCAGAGTGTCATCAGTTAGACTATAACTTCAATGCAGCTCTGAGCTTGAATGCACAATTTAGAAAAATGCTAAATATTACTGAGAAGAGGGGTTGAGAGGGGGCCCCCCATTAAGATAAATTTATGATGCATCAGCACCCAAAATGTACGGTTAGAAGCTAGAAGGGACGTTGGGCAATTGTAAACGAATATGACGTGTAGAGCCAATTTCAGACCACAAAATCCAGATTTTTATAAAACAATAAGACCAATATTTAATGTAGTCAATATTAACACCAATATTGATGTTCCTCATCACAGTATTTTGTTTACAGTTCAAAAAACACAATTTAGAGTGCAGTTACTCTTTAAAAGCCAGGCGTTCATGCACGTTGGTTATAACTTCTCTGCATATGAATCTGCTCATCTGCTTGTTCGCGTAGTGAAAGCAGCAAGCAGACCACCCACAGCAACAGAAGGATTCCACCAAGATCCCTGAAATATATTCCACACTAATAATCTTTCACATTGTACTCTTTATATTTTTAACCCTTTGCATGTTTGTGCCCTTCTGCACTTCCCTGTATAACAAGCAGTGTGTTTACACATTATGCACCCACCATATGAATACCTGCCAACATGGCGAGAGCCTCCCTATTTTTAACAATTTCTCCCGTTGTGCTCCCAATTAGTATGTTCTCCTGTTAATCTCACAATTTCATAGTGATACAACATCAAATGGCTTTTTCTCAGTTTGTGTGGGATATGTGGAACCTGGCAACCCAACACAGAGGCAGAGATGAGCTTGTGCATACAACCCTGTCTGATGTGCGTAATTGCCCCAACGTGATAACAGCACTGCTGAGCTCTGAACCTCATAGTTTTTTAGCTGTTTAACGATGGTTTTGCTCAACAATGGTTTTGCTATGTGCAGCAAAACGTTGGCTGCTCACGCCACACGGTGCACTGCATGTTTACAACATGTTACCGGACATGTTTAACAGTTAACATGTGTGATTTAACAACTTTTCTCTAATGCCTAATTTCTTTACGCAATACATAAATATACATGCTTTTAAGTAGCTGATTTTTGCATAGCTGGCACGCTATATGGATTTAGACAAGTCCATCTTTGGAGCTGTCCATCAAAATTGGTTGAACTTTGAAAAAAGACTTGGCAGTTCAACAATATAGTATGTCTGTCATTGTTTTCAAGTTGTTTTCAAGTGACTTTTGCTGTCGTCACATCTACACCGCGTTTCCAATTATTATGCAAATTTGAATTAAGTATCATAATCATTCAATATTTGGTTTTTCAATCATGGATGGTATTGTGTCTCAGGGCTCTTTGGATCACTTAAATCAATCTCAGACACCTGTGATAGTTACTTTGCCAGGTAAGCCCAATTAAAGGAAAACTACTTAAGAAGGATGTTCCACATTATTAAGCAGGCCACAGGTTTCATGCAATATGGGAAAGAAAAAGGATCTCTCTACTGCGGAAAAGCGTCAAATAGTGCAATGCCTTGGAAAAGGTATAAACACATGAGATATTTCACGGAAACTTGATCATCATACTATAAAGAGATTTGTGGCTGATTCAGAGCTTGCAGTTGTCCATAAACCTAAAAAACAAGAACCGTGCCTTCCATAGCAAAATCATCTTCATGCATGACAATACACCATCTAATGTTGCAAAGAATACCTCTGTGTCGTTGGCTGCTATGGGCATAAAAGGAGAGAAACCCATGGTGTGGCCCCCATCCTCCCTTGACCTCAACCCTATTGAGAACCGTTAGAGCATCCTCATGCAAAAGATATATGAGGGTGGGAGGCAGTTCGCATCAAAACAGCAGCTCTGGGAGACTATTCTGATATCCTGCAAACAAATTCAAGCAGAAACTCTCCATAAACTCACAGGTTCAATGGATGCAAGAATTGTTAAGGTGATATCAAAGAAGGGGTCCTATGTAAACATGTAACTTGCCCTGTTAAGATATGTTTGATTGAAATAGCTTTTGATTTCAGTAAATGTGATCTCCTAATGCTGCAAGTTCAACAAATTACAATTTTCAATTCTTTACAACCTATAAAAAGTTTTGCAACTCTGTTGTGCATAATAATTTAGAACAGTGCATTTAGAGTTTTTTATTTTAGTTTTAGTTTGTTCAATGAAATTCGATTTATACCCTAACGTTTGATGATGCTATTATAAGTCAGACATTATAACAACTGATAGGCCTAGTCAGTTGCGGTTTCCTTTTCACAGACTTGCAGAAATTAATATTTTTACGTTATGCCATGAGACTATAGGCAAGTAAGCTGTAGGCTACAATCACAAAAAAATGTTGCTGATAGGCTTAAATTAATTGAGTCTGTTCAAGGAGCAATAGAATGAACGTGAAAGTCGCATAGCCGGTCACACAGCAATATTCACATTATGTGACTATAACACAGCAATATTCACATTATGTGAATATTGCCTACGATTTAGCCTCAGGGCAAGAGCGGTTCAGCCTGGCATCATGGAAGAAGACATTACACAAACCTTTTACATGAAACAATTAGGCTACATAGGCACCTTATCCCAAGTTGAGTGGTTAGGCTACTGACACAGTTTAAACTTGGTGAAAACCTACGTTGTTCTACCAATCGGACATTAAGATGAGACAAAAATAGCCTGTTTCAGAGCGAGACTGGCGCATTTTGCCAGTAAATCAGTCGCATTTTCAAAATAAAGGTTTTCTATTTTTACATTTCTTTCTCCCTCGTGGAATACATTTTTGGTGGGACTAATCGAACTGTTTGCAATATTGTCCCACCCGTCCCCCCAGGGACCTACGCAATTGTTTATATGTTCCATGCCATCCACACCTTCAGAAAAAAACGAAACAATTGACTGCTGACAGAATCAACGCATCTGTTTAGCACATGCATAATACAGTATTCACAATGTTAAAGATGAAGAATTCATCAATGAAATGTAACCATAGCCTTTATTGCTGCGCTATGAACCATGAGAAATATCTCCAATCAAGAATAAGGTGGATAGGCTACAGTAGCTAGGGCAGTTATGGGCTATGACTTTTATACCTGCACAGCATGCAAAGCAGGCAGTATAAGTGTATCAATAAAAGGTATGTTCACCACAATGCTGTGCACACCCTTCCCCTTCTCACAATGTTTGACCTTGATATTTATTGTAATGTATAGGCTACACTTCATCTGAACATTTTGTATAAGTTATTTCACTCTGAGCAATGAATTTACTACTTATTATCCTAAAAGTAATCTTACTTTCACATAAAATGACATGTATTACTGTAATACATGTATGTGGTGTAGGGATATATGGGGTGGTTGAGGGTAGGTCATTTGTAGATAACCCGGAACATCTCCCACTTTTTTAAAGCCAAATGTTGGCCATAGGCACTACTATCTTGATAATGCGCTGTTAATAAATAATGTGCCATTGACTTTAGACCAGGTATTTGTTGGTCAATCGCACTATCACTTTCTGCTGCCTCAAGATATGCGCCAGCAATGCGCTAGACCACACCTCATATTTAGACCAACACACCCACGGTCGCTCAAATGAGCACAAGTGCATTTGCTATTTAAACAACCTGGGCGCCGGACAGGAACATGACAACTGCGTCAGTCTGAAACTAGCAAAGGCACTTGCATTCTTACTTTGTACCAGGTGTAAGGCCTCTGTAAAATATTCACATTATAAATCTGCCACCACATTCAGGGCACATAGCTGCCACTGTCGTTAGAACCTGCATGGTGAGAACAATCATTTGCAATCACCAAATGCTCACAAGCACACCCACAGCTTGCCTATTAGAAAACCAATCATGTTGTGCACCTGGTCCTAACAACAACGAATATTTGGCTGAATTGCTCTAAATCTGACTCATTTTTCTCCAATTTGCTTATTTCTTGTCACGCCATTCTTTTCCATCTATTTGTCATTAAAGGTGACTCATAACTGTTTGAACGCCTGGGAAATGGGGCACCTTTTGATAGATGGTTTGTTTATTGGTGTAAACGGTTAGCGTCTGAGAGGGTATAGGTTGTGTGTGTTCATGTATGTTTGTGTGACCATTTGTGTGAGTTTGTGACAGAATTAGAGAGTAATAAACAGCAAGAGAAAGCTTTCATTATGTTTATAAATTAATTCTCAGTCTGTTTACTTTTGTACACTGTCAATTGATTCACTTCTTTTTGGCAAAACAGGAGAAAGCGAGGTTGACATTCAGCAAAGGTCATGACTCAGATTCAAACCCGCTACATCACAATTGCATGGCATTTCACTAAGCACTGAGCCAACATGACAGCCATGTTTTTAATCAAATGTTCCCCCAAATAAAAATAACACCTGGCAACATGTCAGACCTTAATAAAGTGTGGAAGACCCAGAACCATTATGTGAAGCAAAATAGTCCTGCATAAATATAGGAGAATATATATGCATATATACAGTGTATATATACCGTATATATATATATATATATAC
>JAODUK010011824.1:0-28960 GCA_027564635.1 Typhlichthys eigenmanni | reverse complement strand
ATTAGTGTTATTTTTTTATATATATATATATATATATATATATATATATATATATATATATAAAAAGCATAACCTTTTTTGTCAGAATCTATATCCTACTAGCATTGGTAAATGACTGAATTTGTGCAGTTTGTTGACTTTAGTAACGTCATGTCCACATCCATAAAAGACTTACCCTGAGTCTTGGTCAGAATGTACACTCGCAGAATGTGGAGAAATTGGAACGTCTGTTAGGAAATATTGGGTAAAAGAACTTCAGAATCATTCACAGTTTTCACATACCTCAAAGTTACTATTACTACATAGACACATATTGAGGAGTGGACAAGACGAGTAGTCCATTTCAAAATAGTAAAGTTATATCAAGCATATTAATAAAATGTAGCTTTCTAGTTCAACCTTGGTTTAGTTACTTCTGTATTCAGTTGACTCACTTGGGTGTTACTTTGGTTGAGGCCATGACTGGGTGAAATAAGAGGTCAAAACAGAAAGCAATCTAAACTGAAAAAAGTATGTTCACATACAGTATTTCAGGGAATTTAATCATTTGGATAAAGAAAGAAAACATACGAAGAAATGCATTAATAAACTAACAACAATACTAGGGTATGGCATTTACTTTTTTAAATCCGGTTAAATTATTTATTTATTTGCTGTAGCACTCAATCCTATTGTGTGTTTCAAGAACACTGAGCCACCCATGTTTTAATGCTATATACTCCTTTGATCTCATGCAGGTCAAATATTACATTTTTGTTTTTTCCCTGAAACCTTTTGCCAAAACATGGAGGGCAACATATGAATCGATCTACAATGTCCACAGTTCCCATGGAAAAATTATAATGGTGTGACAGTAGACAGTATCAAATACTAAACGCTAGAGGAAATTATTTTAATGACTGTGGTATTATTAGATGATAGGGCTGTACCCGAGTAACCCAGTGTTACATCAGAAATGTGTTGAATCGGATTTGGTTGTTCAAAATAATGATTTGACGATAACTTACATATTTTTATTCAATAGCCTAGCTTAGGGGTCTGCAACTTTACTATCAAAAGAGCCATTTGTGCCCAAAACATTTTAATATTTATCTGTCTGGAGCCGCAGAAAATATTACATAAATTAGCCTATCAACATTATACCTAAATGAGAATTAATTCTTCTCATGGTTTAGGAGTGTTTTTGAACTGCGGGGATGATTAAATGTTAGCGGGTTGTGGAGGCGGGGCATGCTCACCTGCAAAGATATTATTAAAATAAAGCACTTAAATGCCAATTTCTGGTGACTTGAAAACAGAATATACTAGCCTATGCCCAACTACTGCACTCACAATTTTGCATGGACTATGTCCATTTGGAAACTGAGGAAATCGAAGGACACAGGCTGTCAATATCAAATAGAATTTGAGATTATATTTTTGGGGGGGACAAGACCTATATTAAGTTATATATGTTGTTTTCAAAGCCACAGGGAGCCTCTGTAGGGGGGCTCAGGAGCCGCAGATTGCAGACCCCTGGCCTAGGTTATCTGGCAATCATAAAATCCACTGGCATGAGTTCCAGTGAGACGCAACACCGGTAGAAGGGCCTAGAGCTGTAACAGCAGCCTACTGTAGGCCTTTTTGTGATATGCACAAAGCGACATCGTAATTCAATGAGTCGTGCAGCAGTTCTCTTTCGAATGAGAGCAGCAGCTGCCTGCCTGTGAGTACTGTGCAATCAATCGATCCATCTCTACATGGCCGGCCGCCAGGATGAGAGAGAGACATGCATGTTTGGGCTGACTTTAAGCGAAAGAATGTGCAGAACGTTCTGTACAATCACATAGAAGCAGCGGTTCTAGTGAAGACAATCCCGTGTCTTCAGGACAATGGACACGCAGGGCGCGTTAATTCCACTTTCTCGTCTAAATTAATGGTTTCAAACTCGCAGGTATTGTATTATAGCTATGGCACATGGGGAAAACTGTTAGTTTACCCATCTTCAGAAAATGTCATATATAATGTTATATAATACGTAAAGTAATATCTGTGTTCTATGTTGTAATGCACGTGGGGGAAGGAGAAAATAATAATAAACGACTGCTCGACCTGAACAATCTCAAGCCTGATTTATAAATCAGGCATGGCTGCGTAGCGCCCGCGGACACTGCACACAGGGGCCCGTACGGCCAGGCATCATCTCCGTATAGTATGGCTTTACATGCTCGTTCAACAATTCCAACTCTAAGCCTCTAAAACTAAGCCGCACAACTAGAAGTACTGAGCATACACACAGCACGTGGCATTAACAACGCATCGGTCTTTAACGAGCTCTATTAGATACTTATCTTAGTATATGTACAACAAACCGCGACTTTCTTGACTCAAACGTTGTTCTTGTAAACAGACCAATCATACTTCGTGTCGCTATTCGAACGGGTTCAAAACGAATTTCCATTTTCGCCGTTGACTTCCATACACATTCGTTTTTTCAAACTACGGTCCCATAATGCAAAGTGACTTACACTCTCTATCCCAGTCTCTCTCTCTGTGTGTGTGTCTCACCTGGGAAGGGGAAGGGGCCGTCACTGGGCGCCTGGGGAGAGGGGTTCAGCAGGGGGGGCGTGGGGCTGATGCTGGGCTGGGAGGGGGCCGGGGAGGAGGGCGTGGAAGAGGTGGTCGACGAGGGGTTGCTGCTCGAGTCCAGCTGGTGTAGGAGCATGAGGGGGGGCTCCTGCATCTGTACGCGTACACACACCCAGCACACACACAAGCACGTACACACACACACACACACACACACACACATGCACGCAGACAAACACATGCACAATATTACTTACTGTTTATTGTGTTTACATTCACCGACAACACTCAATGCTTACAGTTTATTGTGTTTACATTCACCGACAACACTCAATGCTTAAGTGACTGAGTACTGCTTTTTTGCTTGCAACTAAACAACGCAAGTTTTAGGTAGAAATAAATATAGCTCCACAGGTCCGTCATACCTTTTTGGTTACCGCCTTTGGTAATGTGCCAAACTGGACTGGTAGCTGTGCTGAGTGGTCGATTTGAGCGTTGATATCTGATGGGACCGATTCTGCCCGACGCATCACTAGAAACAGAAAGACAGGCGTTAGAGTCTGCGTAGTGTGTCTCGCTGTCCGGTCACTGCAGCTTCAAAACTAACATGTATGGACTTACATCCACTATCTTCCACAGTGACTGACGGCAACCTTGGCTTGTATGGCAGAATCGATATGAGACATGAAGAAACTTCTTTGGTACATTTGTTGTGGCACTTCAACCTATACAAAGAGAAATACCACTGTGAAGACAAATAGAAATACAAAAGATTACTAACTAGATGTGTGAGCTGGGTGTGTTAACTTACTTGCAATGTTTGCACTTGACGCCAAAGATCATGGTCTTATGGCACACCTGACAAGTCTGCGAGAGCCATGATTTAGTAGAAAACCTGAATATAAAAAGGAACAATATTAGACGAGCAATTGTAATACACTGTACTTCATTTTGGTAAATGGACTGCATTTATATAGCACTTCTCTAACCCTCCGGCCACTCAAAGCACTGTAAAGGATTGCCTCTCACACACATTCATGCACCGATGGTGATGTCAGCCATGCAAGGTGCCACCTGACCATGTCTTGCTCAGGAACACCTCGACACTTGGTGAGGAGTTAGAGGGGTTTGAACCAGCAACTTCTGGACCACCTTTCGCCCCGCTCTACCCATCGTACCACTGTCGCCATTGTTATCAGACATACAGTACTAACATGACATTGTATTAGTAGCCAGATCTAGCAAGGCCCTAAGCATAACAAGAAGAAAACAGTCGTATGTTCAGATTTATGTTTTTTCATCTTCTTAAGGAAACAAGTTCGGTAAATGTTTACCTCCGAGAAAAAGCTATTTCTTAGCCTTTATAATGCTACCTAGTGACAGAGCAACGGTGCCTATACTAAATGTATGGGTAAACATATGGCAACCTCTGCTACCCTCTCTCCAAAGGCTGTCACAGTGAGGACCTCTAGTGCCAAGCTCTAGAACATCTACTGCAGCACCTTACAACTCCCCATTCCTACACTAAGTGAGCCTCGAGACATATATTCCACTTTGTGGAACAATAAAGTGAATATTGATGAACAACCCGTGACATTACTGCTGTGTAAAGGAAGGAACTCCAATTAACGTGATAAGGATGTTAGCTAGGTCATGGCAACTCACCGGTGTGTTATCGCCAGGCCAATGTCTCTCCTCGCTGACTGAGGAGAACCTGCCTGGCTGTCTGTAGACAGATGGGAGAGACAGGCAGGTCAGTGTACTTGGAGGCAATGGTAGACCAGGGAGCTCTAACTACAGACACTATATAGAAGATCATGACACTTTTAGAAAATTAAATGGAAAGCTCTCTGGGAGAATTCTGAAACTGCAAACATGGCAGTTGGAGGTACATATCCCCCCAAAAGAGCCAATCGTCTGCTTTATAACTGCCAAGCATTATTAACCTATTTAACCAATCGTGTGGTGGCACTGACGCAAGCCCACAGTAGCAAATGCGTAGAAGAAGTACAACCTGTGGGAAAAAAACGGCTTTCTAAAGTTTGCTTTGGGGTAAAATCACAATAAGTTTTTTATTTTATTAACATGCAGCTTATTCGTGTAGAAAATAGTCACGTGGTGACAATTCAAAGTGCAATTATGGCCCTCTCCCCATTCATTTCGATAGTCTTCCTAACAACTGCCCGGAGGCCTTCCAAAGATGGCCGCAGAAGCACCAAGTGCTGTGACTCACTCTCCAGCAGCGTAGCCGGGCCAGGTAGCGTCAGGTGAGGCGATGACGGTACGTGGACCCCCAGCAGCGGTGAGTGCGCGGTCAGGGCCTCAGAGCTGCTCACGTGGCCGTTGATCTGAACGCTGACAGGCATCCTGTCCTGCTTCCCGGCCCTGAGGGACAGAAGAGAGGTCATACGCTGGAAGTGAAGCAGCTCCCCTATCGGTCAACAATGATGCTGATCATAATCACCCAACGGGACAGACTACAGACGGGACATTTGACTAAATGTAGGGGTGTACACTTGAATCGTGAATCAGCCTAAAGCCCTGGACACACTACAAGCCACTAGTAGCGATGAGACACAATGGAACATCAATGAGATTCTGCCAACTGAAGAGACGATAAATACAAATGTAGTCATATTTTATGCTCTTTGTAAAGCGTTGGCCCAGTGTTGCATGTGTGGTATGTGTTCTATGTGTGGTATGGAAATGCTCCAGGGCCAGGAGGCCCAGGGCTTTATGGTATGGATGTGCTCCAGGGCCAGGAGGCCCAGGGCTGTATGGTATGGAGGTGCTCCAGGGCCAGGGCTGAGGAACGCTGGCCTGATAAGCGAGGCGGTGCCTGCCTGTGGTCGTCGATGCGGCTGGCCAGCTGGGACTCCTGGCTCTTGCTCCTGGCCAGTGTGAAGTTGGGGAACAGCTGGAGCATCCTGCGAGGCGTGGGCGGAGTCACGTGGGCGGGCTTGGCAGCGCGCCTGGTGGAGGTGGGGGTGACGGGGGGCGTGGCCGGCGAAACGACGAAGGGGTCCTCTGCGTGGACGTGCGGCCGCTGGGCGGCCTCTGTGCAAGGTACCGCCGACACGGATTCGGAGCGGCCGTGGGCGGGGCTGGGGGCCGTGGGCGGAGAGAGGGGGGAGGAGGCTGGGCCGCGACGGCCGGGAGACGCCAGAGAGGGCGACGTGGAGCCGTCCTTCCGGGGAAATGGTTCGCAGGGCCGGGAGTCTGCGGCTGTGCTCGCGTCGCCACCTAGAGGCGAAACAGTGCAAGTGACCAAGAGATGGCAGTGAAACATAATGAGCATAAATGTACAGAGTCACACATTAAGAGGAAAGCCTTTAAACGGTTCTGTCTACTCACGTAGATTCTAGTGGAAATATATAGGATTATTAATGCTGAAAATATCATTATGGATGGATGGATGCACCGGGAAACCCACTAACCGATTGTCACTAAAACATTATAATAAGACATGAACAAAAGACAAAAATGTAAATGCCCATCGTTGTTCCAGATTATCAAATAAAAAAATATGTTTAAAGCCTGCTGGGTAAACATGTTGCTGACTTCTGAAAGCTGTGCTTCTGTTTGGGTGCCATACCTGTCTCAGTAGCACCCTTCAGACAGAAGAGGGCAGCAGTGAGGCGTGAACACTCCTCTGGGTTGGAGCCGAGCCCTCTCATCATATCCTGCACTTCCGGGCTTGACATCTGCAGCAACACATCCAACGACAACTTTGCGGGAACAGCCTGTAGTGGTCATACAGTACACACCTGTAGTGGTCATACAGTACATACCTGTAGTGGTCATACAGTACAAACCCGAGAACTTAAGAGTGTGACATACGAGTAGTGTTGAACAAGTTACTCAGGAATAGTAAGAAGTTACTATTTACTTATTACTCCTTCAAAAAGTACTAATACTACCTCACTTATTATTGGTTATTAAAAGTAATTAGTTACGTTATATTACTTTCACAATCACTACCCTGTCTCGCTCCTTCTGATAAATGACAAACTGTGTAGGCAGCTCATTTAATGATTTAATCCTCTTTATTGGAACAATTATTAACTTTATGAGTCAACAAAGTGAAAACATTGCAGCCTCTCAAACCAGATGATTGACATGTTGGTTCAATTAGCCTACCCTAAGTTTGCTAGGACCAGAAATATTGTTCTTGTAACACAGTAATGCAGCATTTCTTGGATTAGCAATTGTAATATTATACATTTTTTGGAAAAAGTAATTAGTTACACTAGTTACTGGAAAAAAAGTAATATTACAGTAACTAGTTAGTTAGCCCAACCCTGCTTATGAGTAAGTGAGAGTGTAGTAGTGAGAACGTATTATTACTCATCTTGCTTTAAATATACTTTGAATTCTGCAGTTTATTAAAATACATTGAATAATAACATCAACATTTCTCTCTTCATGGATTTATTTTATGTGTTCCCTCTCTTACATATACAGTACCTTGCCTAGACTTAAATCAGACATGTTTGGGATGAGATTAATTTAAATAATTAAGCATGTGTCCTGCTTACCATTTCTTCTTAACACAGTATATATATATATAAGCATAACTAGTATAGCCCATAATAACTCACAATCAACAGATCAAAAGCAATGGTGTCTGATCTACAGAGACCACATGTTCTTTGTCCTGTGTCAATGACAAACAATATTCTTACTGCAGGGGTTTGCTTAGTGGGACGAGTTTCAACAACGTTCAGGCCATCTGCGAAGCCAAAGTATTCCATGAAAAAGGTGCATGGCCTGATTTCTGGGAAGGTTCTCTCACACCTAGGCATAGTTGCACAAGTCTGAAGACGCATGTAGTCAAATTAATCGTGTGCTGCTGAGTCACTGTTAAAAAGCACTGCTCCTCTTTGGATCATCTTTGGAAATTCCCTTTTGTCATTTCTATGAGACCCTCTCTCTCTCTGACGCAGTCAGAGTAACCTTTTCATCCTCTGAAAAGAGCTTATACTGCCATCTAGTGGCAGTAATGCAGCAGTACCAATGTCACATCTGCTTCGGGCGTTCCTTGCTCTGTACCTGCTACTAGCGAGTTGACTCCACCTAACAAGATGAGAATACGTGGTTTAAAACAGGGTTATTTTTATAATTGAAATTGGGTGGAGCTGCGCTGCACATTTGATGAGGTTAGTACACTCTAAACTCCTTTGTGAATGCATACTGTAGGAATGTTGGGGCAGATGCATTTCAGAGGACTGTACGAGGATTGTACGAGAGCAGAGGGTAAATGGAAGGCAAACAGACTAGGTTCCCATTTCAAAACCTTATGTGAAATTTAGCATCGTGGCTTGATTTCTGATAATAGTTCAAATGTTATGATACAGACACCGAGTACTTTCCATTATGCAAACATGCACAACCACAAACTGGGACGGTTTTACGCGTTATTATTTATAGAAGGCATGGCTGTCCCTGTAATGTCACATTTATTTTAACGTGTATGTTTTTTTTAAACACACTGTATGCCTTGGATTCAAATTCAAACACAATAGGGATAACCAAACAAAATGATTTCAAAGTATCATCGGTTCATCAGTCTCTTTTAGTTTGTCGGCCCATGTTCCCATCATGCTCGTATCTTGACCAGGTCGCTCTTATAAAAAGAGGTTTAAATATAAATCAATGTTTACCTGCTTAAATGCAAATTAAATTCCCAATTATTGTGTAATCTTGTGTCGATCAGATTGCACCAGTGTGGTGAAGTGACTTTGGTACTATACTGTATGCTACTGTCATTTGTCATTGACCTATGCTCATCTGACACATGTTCTGCTGTAGACTTTGCTCAGTGTTTGCTGCCAGTGTTGTTGTTGTTGCTATGACCTCCAGCCACACTGCAAGTCCTCAACCTGAAGCTTGAGGCCAGATACAGCTGGCCTGACTGCGAAATACTGTGAAATAAATAGAGTAACACAATGAATATTATATTATATTAACACGTAACCTACATCCAATGCAGAGAAGGAGTCTGCTTTTATGATAGCATATTGTTGTTACAAGACGCAGCTGTTGGTTTAGCATGATTAAGCAGCTGCAGTCACCATATTGTTCAGCCTTTTGTAATCCTGCATCATGAAAAGTACTGCATCACCAGCGAAGTGTACCAGTCCACTAGGCAGTCTAGCTATTTAAGCAACATGTGCACGTGTGTGCACATTTCAAGCAAGGCAAGAACTCGTAAGACACAAGGGTATTTTATTAATGATTTACAGAATAGTGCACTTGAATAATGATGACAGTGTATGTGAGAGCACCCATCATAAACCTCAGTAGGTATGGACATAAGGAATGGAGGAGAGGATGCATTAGTTCTGGCAAGATATTCATGATACATTAATGAGCTCATCATGGCTCGGTTGATTAATTTATTCTAACCAATCTAAAAGCAACACAGTGGTCCTTCCCACGATTCCCACCGCCGCCATCCAAGCATCATCCACCTTATTGTACTTTCAATCGCATGGTTGACTTGAAACTGAAACTATTATGTTACTCTTATGCAGGACTTGCCCACTTATTCAAGGCTGTTGATAAATACATGTCTTGACGGAAGCAGCCTCAACTAATGTATCCTTTTTTACTTCGGAGGACAAGTAAACACCACGGTTGTTTGCAGAAGTATTTGACAAACAATGTTGAATTCGCCCCAAATAGGCATTCTTTCAATCATGGGCATAGCACATCTAGGCCACACAATGTTTGCGTGTGAGAAGGTCAAACCCGCTGGTTGCTAATTGTTTTGTTTGTCCAATAACAAGATGACTTCCAGTCATGCAACTGGAAGCTACTGTTTTTTTCCGCAAGGTTGTGCATTGCAAAGGTGGTGTGTAGACGATAGTGCAGCTATTATAAAGCACAAGTATTTAACAAAAAGGTTTAGCTTACTTTTGCCATGACTCATGCAACTTCCAATACAAGCATTTACCTAGAGTTTTGTTTGGTTGCGTTTTTCCAGATAATTTACATTTTGCTTAGCTCAAAATCACCAATATTCATATTATATAAAAATGATGTCTTATTGTCTAACATTTCTCAGTGTGACCAAATATAGGTTTTCAGACTGACAATATTTGTAATGCATTACACTCAGACAAAATGTGTGTTATAGTGACCCGTTATAGTAGATACAATGCATTATGTTCATCTTAACCTGACTGACTATATTATCCCAATAGCCGCTTCAGCAGGGTTTAATGTCACAAAGCAGGATTTAAGCTAGCTAACTTGATGGATAACGTTCTACCAGGGTAAACTGCAATTTATGCAGGATGCATACCTGCTTCTGGTTAGGTTATGTTCGATACCAGGGATCATAAGAAAAGCAGATTTTCGAAATGTCATATTTTCCCCGATGTACCAAATGTGCTCCACTACGCTCCAAAAACAGAAATAGCCTTACCAGAAAATGGTGGCACTTTCCCAAGCCTGTACCCTAAGTCGAAATTACCTTTATTTCTTATGCTACATTAATTATTTCCAATGTGGACGTGACACCGACTGATTAAACTAGTGGTAGGCTTTAGCCATTCTTAACATGCATAATATTGCAATTGTTCTTTGTATGAATACAACTGACATAATGTATTGTATACTGTACATATACATTTTAACCTTTAAAGTGCTCTTGACAGCCCTATGGTGGCCACAGATGCCCAAAGCAGGTGCTTAGTTAATTTAATTCATCTGACTGTAGCTCCATCGGCAGCATCCTGATCTTGTTAACTCCAGTTTGTTATCGCAACAATCTGTAACTGCCATTTTCAACACACACAGAGAGCGGTAAGATATCAAAATGCGAGGAGATAATTGGTGAATTTGACAAAAAGTGTATTAGCTTACAATTAGCATGCAATAGCTGACTATACCTTTAATATTGGATGTACCAAACGAACCATGCACTTGGAAACGCCCTCTAACTGCAACATGCAGTGCCTGAAAGCAATGGAATTATGAAACTGCTGACTCAGAAAGAGAAATATGAAATAGATATAGCCTACTTGTCTATGATGTATCATCAAAACCTAAAGATAACAGGGGCGTGATTCTACCCCACCCGTAGGGCACAAGAGAGTATAAATCCTCCCAGAGCGTCTCCTTAGCCTGTGTCTTCGTTTTGCTCAGATGACCTGCCAATGTTTTTCTTATGCAAGCAAACACCCAAACTGGATTTCACCTGCTTTTTTCAGAGGAGGAAAATGTTCACTTTCTACCACTGTTCTCATAACGGGATAGGTAGGCCTAATCACCAAGCGGGAACCTCTGGTGCTATGAAATGAATACAACGCCATAGTGCCCAAATCTGCAGTTCCTCGAAAGGCCACCTGGGTTAATACCCATAAACTCCAGTGATAAAACGTTCAACTTAAAAGCAAAAATAAACATGTTTAGCACCTGGTTAAAAAAAATAAATTAAAAAAATAATCGGTTTTGGTCTCTATAGCTAGTCTTCCCATTCATGACAACTCTACGGGGGGTGAATTGTTATATAACTCATAAGTAAAAAAAATATATTGGCCATACACGTATCTCATGGAGGGTTAAATATACAGTCAATGGTAATCACTCTCTTCTTGCGCATCTCCTCGATTGTTTTGAATGAATAGGCAAGCGCAACTTGTGATTCTGCATTCCTGACGCAGGCAGAATGCAGTTTTAGCCACGTGTTTTGCCCTGTTCGTACATATACAATGTCAAGTTGGGACGAAAATACATCTAAAAATGGCGCCAAGGTGTTTGTAGGCTACATGCCAAAAACTTTGAAAAAGTTGCTCTTTGCTGTGTTAGCCAACAGTATATGGCAAATTAAGGCCAAAGTAACTGTAACTAACCTGTAGGAAGACAAGGGGCAGTTCATTTCTAATGAGCTCCTCTTCTTGTCCCAAAGGGAGTAAATACTGAAAGGCTTGCTAAAACACGTCGTTTGACATCAGCATCCCACATGAAACTGACTGAATTGTATTAACTAATCACAATCATGTCTGCCAACAATAAGAGTTCTTCAACAACCGTCTACAAAGATGTGTAAGTGAATGTTATTGGTAAGAACAGGGAGGGAACACTTTAAATTATCAATTCTGATCATATCTGATGTGCCAGTGGTACTCTCAAATCGTTTCTTATTCCTGCTCAATTCTCCATAATTGCCTGCTGTACCTTTAAATAAAACATTATGTTTTTAATCACAAGCATTACAACCTAGCCAAACAAACGTGCTTGCAGTAACACAGATACATGAACATTACGCCATGCCCTTGTCTGAGGATGGTGACAGCCTGCTTAGAAACACATTCACTAGCTTAAAGGTATAGTCAGCTATTGCAAGCTAGATGTAAGCTAATACACTTTGTCAAATTCAACAAATATCTCTTTGCATTTCGTTAGCTTAACATTCTCTGTGCGTGTTGAGTAAAGAATCTGATACTTCTACACAGCCCTGGCTTCGTAAATTGGACCATAAACAAAGTGGCGAACACCGCTCGTATCAACAAAGCCATAGCACTATGCTTTGCTTAACAATGCATTTCAACTTGTGAGGCGCCGCCCGCGGAGGACTGTGGACCGATACCGTTTTGATTTGAGCTTGAAGATAGCAAGAATGACTGACCATACCTTTAAGGAAAGAGGTTCTCATCTCTGTGGCCAGATGACGTGACTAGTAGACATACTGAATGATATACATACTGAAAATGGACACATTTAGCTATGCCACAGAGCCTGCAGTACATTGAGATCTATATAAATCACACGTGATATTGGCTGAGGAATTCATTGGATCGCATTTACACAAAGCACCCTCCTGTCATGTGTGTATGTCACAAGGGAAGTATAATACATAAAACAAGGGTAATTATAAACATGCATGGACATTGATTTGTTCAGTCACAAGCCTCAGATGTGCATAAAAACAACAGTGGCGTTGCTTTTGTTTAAAAAAAAAAAAAAAAAGAAGTTGTGCCTCAAATGAGATTTGAAGGCAATTTCAGACAAAAACATTAATATCAAAATGAGTACTAAATATCATGTAAACATTTAAGTGTTGTCTGCAGACACTTCCTATCACATAAAACGATGTTCCTGTACTTCGGTTACGAAGATCCAAGTGAAGGGAGTAACGCCAACGAGACACGCCAAGAGCTTGCGGTCATTAGAAGCTGACACATACCAACACATGGGTGGTGTCTGAGCACGCTCAGGCTGGCCAGAGTAAGAGGTGACGTCAGCTAAACAACCAATCTGCCGGTTAAAAACAGGAGCAAAATATAAGACTGAGGAAAATAGGCGACGGAACAGGAGTAAAAATGTCCTTAAGACACAAAGGGTGACTGAGAACAATTAGGATTTACTTTGGAATACACCATCTTCCCATGTGAACCACACAAATGACAGACCTCGCTCACGTGCACCCCCCTCCTAACTCACACGCTAGGTCAACATGAGACCTCTTGGTAAACACGAAAACCAACAATATAAACACAAAGATGTCAAATGTCTTGTAAAAATATTTCCACCAAACCAAAATTAAAGATCTGCACTTTTATTTTTATTTTTTAATCAGCTGAACACGGGTGTAAACCAACAAACAAAAAGGTTTTATCACTCTCAAGACTTGCCATCTGTAATTTGCCATTCATCTGTGCAAACGCAGACTACACAAACTGCCAAATGCTGTACTTGGCAAACAGGAAACAATGTTACAAGGAAACAAGTGATAAGGAGAAATTAGCCAGTAAAAAACAACTATCCTAAGCCAGGTTTTTCTCCTTTAGTGTGCCCAACAAATTAGTTAGAGCATAAAAATAAAGAGCAACGGCTAGTACGTACCATTGTTGAAAGGGTGTACACCAATGTCTCATAACCCGGGAAGTGTTGTGAAATCTGGAGAGTACCAGGACTACTGGAACACACTCACACGGAGGCAGAAAATGCTTCCTGGTTGGACGATCCCAGTGATTCCTCCTCCCCCACCTCCTCCTTCCCCTCCTCCCCCTCTTGACTGCGTCTTGAGGCAAGTCTTCCACACAACAGTATACATCAGCCATCGGTAGCATTCAACTTAGGAGACACTCATGTTAGGAGGTAAAGTAGCTAATAATTCACCAATTCCAAATGAAATGTGAAGGCACATGCTGCTTGATGGTGTTACAGCACTGAACACACGCTTACATCCCCAGCGCTGTTGTGTTTGTATTTTGTACTGTAAAACGTTGGGGCAAAGCCTGCAGGGGCAGGGGTCTGGAACCTGCGGCTCTTGAGCCCCTCTATAGAGGCTCCCTGTGGCTTTTACAGACATCATATAGAACTTAATCTAAGTTATGTACCCCCCATTTAGCCTGTGTCTTATGATTTCACCGGTATCCAAATGGATATAGTCCATTTAAAACCGTGAGTGCACAGTAGTATAGGCTATTATTTATTATGTTATGTTTTCAAGTCACAAGAAATTGGCATCTAAGTGCTTTACTTAAAAAAAAAAGCCACCCTAACATTTCACTGTCTCGCCAGATCTAAATCCCTCCTGCAAACATTAATACATATTAATGAATTCCCATTTAGTATTTTAGGCACAAATGGCTCTCTTGATAGTAAAGGTTGCAGACCCCTGACACAGGGGAACAGTGTGCGTTGAGCATACGAGAACCAGAGGTGAATGGTATGGAGAACTCTTCAAGATTCATAATTAATTTGCTTAATTTGATCTGATTATGCGTAGTACTTAGATATGTTTATTATACTACACCTTTATCTCTGAGTTATTACTTTAGTCAACCTGTACAAATAGTCCCGATTGCGCACCAGTGTACCAAAATCAATGTGTACACGCTACTTGATGACTCTGTGGACTCTAATAGGAGCACTGAAGCGGTCTAAATAATAATCACACTAGCATTACTAGGGTTGTAAGCCATACAGGCATGGAGGAATTCCAGGCATTCAGCCTCAGGTGTACGAGGAAGGGGAGACTGAGTTCCAAACCAAAACAATGATGTTATATTAACACTGACTTCAGCCACGCTGGAGATACAACCATACTGTAGAAGTGTGTTTTCTGTTCTACAGTACAGCGCTTGATCTCATTTGCTTTGAGGTCAAAGATGCATTCAAATGTTTGACTATAATTTAATAGTAAAATGTATACATTTTAAAATGTTAATAATAATCATATGCAATGCCAAGGCCAATCTAAAAACAATAGCCGGCAGAGAAACATATAAGCAGCAGGCTAATTCTTCTTCAAATAAATCCACGACATCAGAAAAGTATTCGAAAGTGTAGGCAGTGGTTTATAAAGAGCCACGGAGGCGTCATTTGAATGTTCGCTATTAATTGCCAAGGCTAAAAAGCTGCACAGATTTGTTGGAGGGGAGGGCATCTTTACTTTAACAGGGGAATGGGGGGGTGCTCCAAGGGAAAACTGCAGTAGAGCATACGTAAGCGTGTATTATGCCATTTGTAAGTTATTCGGAATGTCTTTGATAAGCACAAAAGCATGTCGGTTTCCATCACTACATTTCCTTAAGACAGTGATAGCGGCTACATCTGTACTCACCAGAAATCCTCCACTTCCTCTGCACACATAGCTTTTCCCCTCCTAACAACAGTACAGATTTCCTGGACTGGTCAGAGCTGGGCTTCCTTAAGACAGGCTTACAATGTAATCTGACCTGGGACTGTAGCAGAGATTCACATAAATGTCTCTTCATACATGTAAAACATGTTAATTTTACCCCCCTCAACACAGACCTTACTAAAATGTTGTTTTCAATAATTGACTGGTATAGCACAAGCTCACTTTGCTTTAGTATTAAAAATTATACTAGTGAGGTTATAATGGAATACAATGGGCAACATGTGAAACCTTAAAAGCCTTGTCAAATCATCCATTCAAAAGCAGCAAAAATACAGTCCGCTAATAAACATGTCAACAGTTTGCTAGCAATAGCAACAGCAGGTTACTTCCCGTTTTCAACTTCCGGTTTACGGTGAATGTGGCTATGGAATAAAAGCCTAATAGAAACGGTAAAAGATATGAAGACAATTGACAACACATTCATCTAGGTTTTTGAAAAGGCATGAGCTGACTTGCATACTCTGTGTGTATACTATTATGTGAGCCCAACTCAACATTCACTGTGTGGATAGAGTGTGAACACGCTTCATTGGGAAGTGCCAACGGTCTCGTCTGGGCACAGATCTTTGGTTCAGTCTGAAACTATTGGACAGCATTTAGCCAGTCGGCGTTGCTGCAACGGTTTGTATCTCTTCACCTAGCTCTATTACAAGTTTAAAGTGTATATAAGCAAGTATCATTACAAAATGTCATAGCATTTCAAAACCTCCTGTTTTTACCTAACTATTTGCAGTATATGTATAATACCTTAGCAGAATTTGTGTGTTGTAAAAACAAAAAAAACACATGAATAATAAAAAGTCAGAAATGTTTCAATATTATTTCAATACTGAATTAATTTAAAATCCTGTGAAACTGGGAAAAAGATTTGTTCCAACATGTGTATTGTTGCACATATGCTCCTATTGAATCGTACACAGCTATCCTGGATATGTGTGACATGCAGAAAGTGCCTGCCTATAAACAGAATGCAAAACTTGCAATAAAGGCCTACCTGTTCCAGATGTTTTTCAAATAGAATAAAGACACACATCCAGTAGAAAGACCTCTCCCACAAAAAACCTCAGTGATCCAAACAACATATCACACGCCGGTCTTCACAACGTTCTCCACAGCACATTCACTGTGACCTCTACTGTCCCGTCAACGCACCCCACGTTTCCCCAGGTGCTTTTCCCAGAAGTCCACCTGTTGATCGTTCACTTCAATAGTTTAGCGTGATACCACAGAATAGCTCGTATATATAGCTCATATCTCGTCTCACGAAGCCCCATCGAGTCTGAGTGCACATGAGCTTCTGCAAGCGCGCGTGTGTGTGTGTGGTTTGGGCTGACTGTGGTATGCACAGAGGCTGGAATGGGCATGTATAAATAGCAAGTTGGCAGGAACAGAGACACACAGCATGCTGACTCAACACATTCTGCAGCTTGTTGGGCAGTTTGTGTGAGTGCTCATCACACAAGGGACCTTGGCCTGAGGTTGGCATGGCTTGGCCTGCTAACCGCTGAATAGCACAGGTCCTGAGCTGCTAGGCCTGCTAACCGCTGAATAGCACAGGTCCTGAGCTGCTAGGCCTGCTAACCGCTGAATAGCGTAGGTCCTGAGCTGCTATGCCTGCTAACCGCTGAATAGCACAGGTCCTGAGCTGCTAGGCCTGCTAACCGCTGAATAGCACAGGTTCTGAGCTGCTAGGCCTGCTAACCGCTGAATAGCACAGGTTCTGAGCTAGGCTTGCTAACAGCTGAATAGCACAGGTCCACACACAGAACATTATTGTTTAGGGCTTGGTTGCTAAAGAGATTTTATCCCATTTTCCACACTAAATTGTATTTAGTAAATGGTGCTGGCCTTAACCCTAGCAAGCCACAGACTTATTTTTAAATATTTAAATATTATTATTAAATATTATTATATTAATACTAAAATTAGATGCATTGTCATTGTAAAGTACAACATAATAAAAATGCATTTCCTGAGAGAGCTGTCCTAATTAAGAATAATACATCTAATAAATAAAAATAAAATAAATAAAAATAGTACACACATCATGTCGGCCACTAACACACATACTTTTATAAGGTAAAAATAAAAAATGCAATAAGGTACCTTCTGCGCCAGATGCATCTATTTTTTCACACAGACGGAAATGCACTATTATTAAACTGTATAGGGCCTTTGATGGGTGCTGTTTTCAGTGCAGCAGAATGGTGTTGAAATCAACACTTGCAAAACATATAATATGGGCCGTTAAGATATAATTAGCTACAGTATATCTCCGCTTTCTTTTTCTCACATGTATTTTGTCCCTGTATTGCTAGCAACAGCTTGGTGCTGCTGGTGTTAAATTAAATACCATTCTATCTATTCTGAATGCGATTTACTCACGTCATCACCTGCCTTTGCAAATAATGTACAAAATTAATAAATGTAATGCCATTGTGCGAATGCGGTGTTTTCCTATTTGTCATGGTGATTTGCACTGCAGGGCTACCGTAGATACCCCGGCTCACACGACAACAAACAACCACTAACCTCTATGAACTGTGGCTTGAGGTTCATTGTGTGGAGCCAGTCTGCAAGTCTAGGGTAGCTATCCAGAACGGCTGTCCTTCGTCTCTCTGGCACACTGTGCCTGCACTCCAACTGCTTACAGATGTAGGTTGTCAGCTTATCCTGAAGGGGACAGAACACACATGGTTTACAGGTGGATGATGCTCAGTGCACTCAACACAAGCATTTAAAATGCCACGTGTCAATTGTAAGACCAATCCCCCACGTGGCCAGACATTACCACAGCACAGCGTGACGAGAAGTACACACACAGACACACAAATGTACGTTTTAATCATTTTGTAGTGTAACTGCACCCTGAAATGTGTTTTTTGAGCTGTAAACTACGTAATAGGATTCATCTGTGATGAGACACATAAATGCTGGTGTTAATATTGACAAAATTACAGTTTTTATAAAAATTCTGCATTTTATGGACTAAAAACAGAAATACACGTCACACCCGTTAAATTCACCCCAGGACCTGACTGGTTTTCAATGGTACACTTAGTACGCTCATACTTCATCAAATTCAAATGTTAATGTTTATGGGGGTCCCCCTCTCAGCCCCTCCCCTCACTCAGCTCCTTGACACATTTTTCAACGTTGTAGTGGGTGTAGTCAGGCTCAGAGCTGGGGTGCAGGTACACTTTAAAGGTAGAGTCAGGCTCAGAGCTGGGGTGCAGGTACACTTTAAAGGTGGAGTCAGGCTCAGAGCTGGGGTGCAGGTACACTTTAAAGGTGGAGTCAGGCTCAGAGCCCTGCTACCATAGCAACAGAGCTGGGGTGCAGGTACGCTGGTATGTAATAGAAAGCTAGCTGCGCAGGCTCATGATTAGATGGCTTGTAACTGTGAGTTCATGACCTCTGCTGCCAAGTCGTTACTGCTACTCTGCACTGGCTCCAGAATCAGGCTCATCTACAGCAGATGTGTCACCTCCTCATAACGGACCACAAAAGCCACGTGCAGCCTCGGACGGAAGGATGTAGCCACTCACTACCGAGCTAACTACTAGCCATGGGCTTGTTGCTGGCGGGGCTGTGTTGACATAAACGCCAGCTGTAATCATTTGCGGTTTGAATCACTGCCCCTGATCTAAACACAAGGTGTTGGATTGGTTTAGAATTATCATATTGTTTACTGGAATTATGGCTATATTTATTATTAAGGGCGCTTTAATAAAGAACGTTAAGAACTTTGAAAGGAAATAAAAAGCATCCCCATGCAGACAATGCATTTACGTCCCGTTGCAACCACAAACGTCTTTCATAACCCCCTGAGGGGAATCCCAAATACCACTTTCAGAACCACTGGTATGAAACATAATTAAACAGTACGCTTGTGAAAGACAAAATTGGCTTGTACAATGCATTTCTGTAAAGCTATTTTCTATCCAAGAATCCAGTAAAATATATCACTTGTATATATATTATTGTTTTATTATCATCATTATCAAATAGATGCACCAGTAACATCGCAGCTAAAACTAGACTACAAGCATCATGCATCAGATTGTTTTTGTTTCTTTTAAGTGTTACCTGCATAGATAACATTTTGGATTTGGCAGATTAAAAATCATTATCTTACACTTATACCCAATACACACTCATATCCTCATGCAAATAAGTGACAGGCTGTATGTTCAGTGAAGTTTCTTTTGCTCACGTCGGATTCTTGGAGCTTTAAAGGAAAGGCCTGCTAGAAATCATATTATATGTTTAGTAAAACATGACATGTCCATTTATACTTTGTCAATAGACATTCATCATGTTTTTTGAAGGCCTACTGAAATACATGAAATGCTCAGGAGATGCTGCCATGGTCCTGGACAATGTGTGGATTGCGGTGGCTGGCTTTCCTGCAGCCATGTCTCCTGTTCAGGGGGTGGTGTGCAGACCTGGTCGTGGCTACGATCAAGTCAAGGCTTTTTAGCCTTGGCCAAAAATAGTGAACATTCAAATGACGCCTCTGTGGCTCTTTACAAATAACTGTTTACTCTTTAGAATACCTTTCTATTGTCGGTGGATATATTTGAAGAAGAATCGGCCTACTGCTTAAACGAATCTCTGCCATTCATATGCTAATCTTTTAGATTGGCCTTGTCATCGCATATGATTTTTAATAACATCTTAAATTGTATACATTTTAAAATTAAACTATAGTCAAACATTGTAATGCATGTTTGACCTCAAAGCAAATTAGTTTTTGCCCCCCCCCCCCCCCCTCCTGAACTCTAGCGCCCCCTCTCTAGTTGACCCCAGGTTGGGAATTGCTATATAACTGCTATAAAAGGCATAGTCAGTACTGAAAGATAATTGTAAAGCTAATACACATTTGTCAAATTTTCCTAATATCGCCTCACATTTCATTCATTTACCGTTCTGTGCGTGATGAAAAAATGATCCAGCACTTCTACCCTGGCTCCGTAGATAGGAACATAAACAATGTCTAAAACACCTCACAACAATAATGCCCTTGGCTTCGCAATGCATTTCAATGTGCTTCGGAGCTTCTGAGGGAGTTTGCTTTGCTTTGATTTGAGCTCTAAATTAGCAAGCGTTCTCGAGGATGAATAATCCTGCCTTTAAGGAACTCCTATTCAAAGAGGTCCAGCCTCATGTCTGGTTACAGGAATTATCATCAGACCTTCCCTTCCAATGTCCAGAATGTTCTATAAATCATCTCTGTTAATTCCAGAGCCTATATGCATGGTCTTACCATCACTATCACTGCTGTAGTGACAGTAATCATGGAAATGCTGATGTCATCATATAAGGGGGAGGAAGAGACTGCTAGAGGTTAGACCTCAAGGATCTGCTGACAACCGTTAATAAAAACGTTGCTGTGCATATACATAGTGTGTTGTGCAACACCTAGCCTGCCTTCAGAACTAAAAGCAATCATCTGAATGTTAAGCTGTCCTAGTTTGCAAAAAGACAAGTGTGATATTGGTAGTTCAAAAGTGTAACTGAAAAAGATTAAAATACAGCGAGGGGGAAATGAAAGGAGAAAGTATTTATATCGAGCAGAGAGCAAACGTCTATAAACCACAAAGGGGTTTTCCTTATGCAAGAATCAAGATAGGCTCATATGAACTTCCTCAGCTATTGGTCGTGATGGTAAGAAATGTGTGGCAGGTTTAAACATAGAAGGTTAATGCTGACTTGTTTTATTATGTTGTTACATAATAAAAGGTTAATGCTGACTTCTTCAGTGTTATGGTTATTGCTTCAGACGAATGGCACATCAAGCATTTTAGGTATAAGAAAACCTATAAATGTGTTTTTTTTAATCAAAATGTTGTACCCGACTATTATCTTTTACTACAAATTAATCAAGTAATAAAAAGGACAGTCAGCAAATTAAACCACAGTATTCTCTTCCACACGACATGCATAGTCTACGGGCTACATAAAACACATTCATAATATATCTGACCTGACAAATTAACTACTGAACTGCAATCAATAATCATGCTAACGATATCTATGGGATACATACACCCCAGTCCAGTCCTTTCTCATTTTCTCCTCCCTCTTTACACATTTGATGTTCTTGCCTAACGGCCCTTCTGAGAATGCGTAGGAAGGACCGACGTCTAAATTTAGACTTGCCACAGAGAAGCACAGGAGTTTAAAGCGCGTCCGCCCCCCAGGGAAAGTTAAGCAAGCAAAGCCACATCAGGCATCGAGATTGTGATGCTCTGAATGCACAAACAAGCAGAAAGATACTTTGTTCAAAGTTTGTTAATACTACGTTTGATAGTAGGCCTATATAACATTTTGTATGCTGTCTTGTTTGTTCAGTTTGATTTCATCTGAGCATGAAACAAAAACTTATAATGTTATCAGAATCCTATGAAAGTAATACGCATTATCACAAGATAAAATAGCCTATGAACATAAACAACTTTCACATGTAAATGTCAAGTTCTAAAAACAAGTGTATTTTTTACAAAAAACATTGCCGCTTACTGATAATACATTCATGACGGGCTACAAGTTCATCTTGTCCCCCTGTTCCATTTAAACCTTCTGCCACAAAACCATAAAGATCGCCTATCTTCAAATGTTTTGAAATAATATATTAGGCCTACCTCTAAGATACGTATCTCCTGCTGAGTTAGATCGTTTGATGCGGCGCATTTTGTCCGTAGAGCCTGCAAACTGTAGATGGAAATGTCGATCATGCGCTGTAGATGTTCACACTGATGCAGTGCCTTCATAGCGTCGCCGCTGCAGTCAGTTCTATCGCCGCTGTGGATCATCGTGCTTACTTTATAACTTTACAGCTTTAACAGCTCTATCGTAACTTGTCATCACTCTACCATACACACTATTTCTATACATGTATGTCAGTGATACAATTCGAAGCTTGTTATGAAACCCATGCTCTACAACAGAAAGTCACGTAGCATTTTCCGTGTCTCTGCTTCAACGCTCACGCACACTTGCCGTAACTTTGACAGCACGTTTGAAGATGCTGCTAATATGCTACTACCCCACAAACATTGCACTAATGCATTATGGGACGTGTCGTACAGCTGTGTGCCAGGCACACAATAGACTTCCTCCGAAATAATTACATGACAAGGCCTATACGTTAGCAGACATAGTCTAAAAACGATGATAATGGCAGCACACACATTTTGGTTACATAACAACACAATGCATAGGCCTATTCAGTCATATATTAGACAACAGGTTGTGAAGGCTTTTTAGTTGTATTAATTTCCCTCCAATAATGCAAGCTATTCTGCATCCATTATATTCAATGCCTGATAACCCATATCCTTCATGACTTCCAAATAATCAAATTTTGATATTTTTTATTCATTATCATATAGACAAGGCTATTTTTCGTGGCAAGGTTGTTTAAATGTAAATCAAACTTTTAAAGATGTAGTCGGCTATCATTGTTATAAGCTTGTGGATGTTTGAACTCGATCACAACGTTCCTTCAAGCCAAGCGCTCCCTCAGAAGCTCCGCCCCTCACGTCGGGCCAAGGCTGAAACAATGATCCAGATAGTGACGTAGGTCTACTCTTGTTCACCGCGCAGAGAACGGGTCGCTATCAGGCTCGCTGACCTTATAATCGCTGTAGTTAAATAGATTGAGAATACAATAATGCAACAATTGATAAAATACATTAAATGAAAACGAAATGCGTAGGCTACTTAAAGTAGCCTAGATTATGAGTAGACGTGCATGATCTCTAAACGACTATAGGCTAATTGCCTACCATCATAATTTGAAATGCAATTATTGTAATTTCTGTTAAATTAAAATGATGAATGAATCTAGTTCACTTGAACACAACGCAGGCTAAAGCCTAGTTTATACTTGACGGAATCGCGACAAAAATGAATTTGTCAATTACGTCAAATCTGATGTATTTGCTTAACAGCGAAATACATAGGTAAGGTAAGGTATACTTTATTGTCCCGTAGGGAAATATGTCTTGGGCATCAGATTTAAAACATAAATAGCCTATTTATCTTGCTGTGCGAAGGTTGGAGATCGATCCCGTCCAAATGTCACTTCACGTCTGCGCACTTCTCTTTAGAGGCTAGTAGATTTTAATAATAGGGCCTTTGTCATTCTAGCGTAATTGTGGAAGCCGAATTAAAACAGAAAGTACAGATGGTTGGAAACCCGCCGTTCTAATATTAACACGTCATGTCACGTCTCTGGCTATTAGTGCACTTCTCTAGAGTAGGCTAGAGGTTTATTAAAAGAAAATGCAATAATTGTCCTACTAATAAATAGTCTGATTCCAATATAAAGATAAGAGAAGTGGTTGTTAGTCTACTGAATAAGTTTTTATTTACAAACGGTGAACAGCAAGAACAGCGTATGACTCTCATTAAAATTGTCTCTCTAGGATACACTCCAAACTACGCTTTTCTTCAGCGGACGAACCGACGGAATATGCCCCATGTACTGGCTCTTTCTCCGTGAAAGCAACGTCAAACATCCAGTGTTCCTTTAGAAGTAATAAACTGTAACAGAGTTGTAGACTACACATTCACACAACTTCCGACACGTTTGTATACAGTGCCACCTTTCGTTTGGGGGACTATCGCTACGACACAAATTCCAGGTCGCTGGAATGCTCCTTGCATTCAAGAAACATAAAGCAATATCATGAAATCTTTGTGAATTACTGTCTATACAACGAATTATACACAATTCAATATATTGACATTGGCTATTTTATTTTGAAGGCTCACTCATTACGTGACGATAATGACGTCATCGATAGTGTTGCTGAAAGAACACAAGTGTGTGGATTATGTAGTGCTTGACCCGACATGGCAAGTCTCCTATTTTGACAAGGCTTTAATACTGTGGCCATTGAAGGAACGCACTTCAGCATGAATACGTAGCCCAGGTTTAGGGAGGTAGCTGTTGATTACAGACTGCCATTACAATACTTTGTCACTGGGTGGAAATATTGCATGCTTTTTAGAAACTATGCAAAAGGCAAAGGTTATATGCATGTGTAACCCAATTGGGTCAGAGGTCTGAAATAAATGGCACATGGACATATATTTAAAACAAGATCCATTGATGGGTGTGGCGGTCATATTCACGTCTAGGCTATGAACATGTAGCCTAATAATATTTCGACTTCGATTAGAGTTCACAATAGCTTGTACAACAAACTAAAAAGTAAACTATCTTACAATTTATATTGTCGACAATGGGAAATAATACTGTATGCTGCCAACTATGTAAGCAAACAATATTACCTGTGTAATGTTGATCCAGAGCAAATGTTAAATATGAAAGGGGCATTTTTATCATGAGTAAATAGATAACTAATGAGATAATACTTTTTAAATGAAAAACAGATTCTCGTAAAAACAAGCATAAAAAAAACCTGATCGGGGTTTGGTGGTAAAACCAACATCTAAGTTCTAGAATTGTCTTGAATGGGTGGAGACCAAAAGAGAAACAATTCAATCTGCCGCACAAATAGAATTGCTTAATGCCACATCGTTTAAAAAACCATGAATCATTAAACTGAGCTGTTTACTTCTGCCGCTGTATGGAGGTGTGGCTCAAATTCCACCAGTCAGCCAATGATAAGGCCTTGTTTTTGTTAGTGCGATACACACACATTCAGTGTTACCAACTTAGCGACGTTGTCTCTATGGTTTAGCGACTTTGTCTATATGAATTAGCGACTTATTCAGACCAGGAAAATAGAAATATAATTTTGTTGTGTATTCTCATAGTTATTGCATGCCAAGCACTAGCTGTATACGATGGTATGTATCACAGAACGGTGGCTTGTAGGCCTATAGGCTACACAATACATCCAGTTAATGATTCCTAAATTAAAGGATCTGTTTGTTTTACATTATTCACACACTTTCACATTTAGATTATATATACATGTCGGTACAAAAGAAAATAGAGAATGTACGACATTTAACGCTGGAAAATCCTGAACATGTATTATTAAAAGCAATGAAAAACGTACATTTATATACTCAAAATGATGATACAGTAGCCTATATCTATTACTATGCATTTTAAAAACCATATACGTACAAAACCATTGTCATTTGCAGTTGGTTTGCCCCTTTTTATATGTACATGAATGTCAGACTATCAGACAGATATCTGAATCTGATTTTTTTTATCTATCAATCAATAAATCAATCAGAGGTCTTCAATGTTTATCGGGCCAACTTAACTAATTGAGAGATTTGTATATTTATAGCACGTTATTTATGTTAATGTATATTTTCTGACATTTTAATTTTTAGAAGAAAATATTTTCATCACTGTTCTGCATGTTTTAGAAGTCTTCCTGCTCCAACACACCTGATTCTAATGAATGGGTCGTTATCAGGCTTCTAAAAACTCATTAATATGTGCAAAGCTGGTAGAGATATACCCCAAAAGTCCTGCAGCTAAGGATACAGAGTCTGAATACTTTTAAAAAAACTGATATGTGGCGTGTAAATGTACAAAATTTGAAAACCATGCATAATACTATTTCCACTTCGTGTTGGTCTACCACATAAAATCCCAATAAAATAAATTTACGTTTGTGGTTGTAACGTGACAAAATGTGGAGACATTCAAGGTGTATGAATACTTTTGCAAGCCACAGTATGTATGCATGCACACACACACATTTACTTTAATAAATAAATGCCCACCCACTTTAAACAAAAATACACAATGTGCATGTGTCAAAGTATCTTAATGGACCAAAAGAAAATAGGTTTACCCTCATTTCCAGTCTGTCATGAAGAAATAAAGAAATTAACCCCCCCTTCTCTCGTTCTCCTACAAGCAGCAATGAAACCATGTTTGGGATATTCATCATGCATTCATCATGACAAAGTAACTAAGTCAACCAACTATCCAGTAAGTTGATAGCCAGTGTCATTTTTTTCCAAAAGCCTTTATTTAAAACAAAGATGCAAAAAAAACATCAACTTAAAAGAAATAACTATACATTCATTTATATTTGATATATTCACCGCTTTATACCACATCTGCATGAGGCAGCTGTTTTTTCACTTGCAATGGGTGAAAACTTCAACCATTGAACTGTACAAGCAGGAGAAAAGAAAAAAGGAAAGAAAAAGCTTTACTTCTATCCACAACACATGAACCCTATCAGGTACATACTTTAGACACGGTTCCCGGTGGATTTGCCAAGCATAGGGAACATCCGAGCATCAGCAAACTTCTGATATTGTCCATATGGATTCACACTAACCAAGGTGCAATGAACCTTCTTGGTTCATCACCTCATCTTTCCTTAACCTGGCGCAGCTGTTTAAAAACCGCCCTGAAGAAACATCCAAAAGGCATCTAGAGACACGGCAGCCGACAAACATAGCAATCACGCAAGTAAGGCTACTGTGGGAAACCGTATAGGCTGTTGAAAGGTGTGGCTAGAAAACAGCTTGCTTATTGCTCACAAAAGAACACGTTAAAAACAAGAACTGTCTCCCCAGATGGCATAGCTGCATCCTTACAGCGTGTGTAGTCAGTCTAAGCATGTTCCTCGTGGCAAAAAGAATGTGTGTTCCACATTTAGTAAAACTGAAGTGAGAAAAGAAAATGTACAACATGAACCCTGTACGTCAATAAAAAACAAAATTAAACACTCAATACAATGTTTATATACTCTGAAATAATGCATTTACATGTGAAACTGCCATACACACGGATGTTTAAAGCCTTTAAGATAGACAAAACAGTACAAAACTCAGCCACTGAGGTAATTTACTATTGTGAGAAAGTAAGTAGCGGACTAGTTTCTCCACCTGTAGGGGAGGAGATAAAACGTGGGTGGTGGAGTGGGGTGACAAATATTAGCTTGCCAAGAGGCCTTCCAACACAGGCACGTAAGGGGGCACTTGGCACCAGTCCCTGAGGAGTCCAAGCTCACTCACGTCCACACACACACACATAAATAAATAAAAACACTCACCCAGCACATTCAAGCATTTTCAAACCGACCAACAAGCTTTGGCTTACCGTATTTTGGAAATCCCTCGCTCACTCAACTTGACACCTCTATATAATCCTCTAAATGCTCAAAGGCAAGAGCTATAGCGCGGCCACGGGTGTACAAGTGCTAGTGTGCAACAGCCATCAGATGAGGAACAGCCTCGTCAGCAGAGAAACCAGGCTGAAAAACCTGCTGTCAGCACTTCACACAGTCACTGTGTGCTACAAACAACGCCTCACACAGACCAGCACATTTAAATGGAAGGAATTGCTATCAGCTTGGATTGTGAAGGCGGTGGAGTGAGAGGTTTCTAATGGTTCCATTAAATAGAAAATGTCCAGTTTCTGTTGCATTTTCAAAAAAAATAAAAACAAAACACAAAAATAATAAAAACAGTACTTTGAAAATAGTTTTTAGACTCATTGGTTTTCCAGCATGCTAGGGGGAAGTGTGCGGTGTGCGGGTCGGCGGTCAGGTGCAGCTCCGTGTGCGGGTCAGACGACCTTGTAGGCCAGGAAGTCCCGCAGGGGCGCGGGGATAGCCAGAGTCTCCACCTGCTGCGTGCGCATGACGCGCCTCAACGCCATGCGACACACGTGCTGCAGGCTGGCGACGCTGCGCGGACACTCCCAGAAGTGCACGCTGCCGTTGCGTGTCCTGACACAAGGAATACAACCGTCACAACAGGCTGGCTTGTTAGCAACAGGCTAGCCTCTTTTCAACATGTTAGCGAACGTTAACGTCCAGGCAACTCCCGCAAACCCCAAGCTCATCTATCCTGTCGATCACCAAAATTACTAGCAAATTAAGGGCGATTAAGAAAAATCTCCAGACTAATAATGCATAACTATTTTTCCAGAATTTCAAGTAGCTGTACACATTTATTTCTCTTTGAGCAATTCTTTCAGAATATTGTGCGGATTTAAATGTTTTTAGGCAAATAAATAGATAAACAAGTCCCCTGAGTTTATCACCAGAAAAATAATTCCCCAGTAAATAAAACACGTCGCAAAGCCTCGATAAACTAAAAACCATCTGTATAGGTATGTCTTATTCCCAGAGCACGACAGTATGTGACGCATGTATTCAGGAATGTCTTACCCAGCAGCGAGGACAGCTCCGTCCGTCGAGAAGGCACAGCAGAGGCCGTTTGACAACGGTGCGGTGGCTTGAGGGGCCTTCTCCTCAATGCTCCAGAACCGCACCAGTCTGGGGTGGTGGCAGGCAACATGAACACAAGTGACATTACTGATTTACAAACACTAACAGTTGTGTGGTGACTTCCCCTGTGGCGTTTGCCGTTCACCTCCCATTTTCACAACAGGAGCAGGAGACCATGTGTCACTCAAGTGATTTACGACTCCCATGTGACCTGCCAGCGCCTGGCAACAGCAGATGTCTGTGACCAACACAGAACCACTTAACGACTCGTCAAGTCTTCAAGACGTCCAAAACGAGGCAGAAAACGCAAGACATGTTACATTACGAACAAATGTTTGCTTGACCTCACGTCTAGTCTACTGAAGTTCATGAGAATGGCCTATGAAACAGTAACAGAAATATAGCTAAAACATGTCGGCAGCTAAAATAGATTCAACATGGAGTGCGTCTAAAGCAGGGGTGCCCAACCCTGGTCCTGGAGGGCCCCTATCCAGCATGTTTTAGATGTCTCCCTGCTCCAACACACCTG